>JBBPCS010000283.1:9775392-9803330 GCA_037974645.1 Hollardia meadi
GAAAGAAAGAAAGAAAGAAAGAAAGAAAGAAAGAAAGAAAGAAAGAAAGAAAGAAAGAAAGAAAGAAAGAAAAAAAAAATTTTGTTGACAATTTTTTATTTTGTCATAATTGATATTGCAGGTACAGTTCTAACCTGGCATGCATGCATGTTTAATGACAGACTATGTCAGAGAGCCAGAGCCTTGTGTGTGCCTGCAAATGTTTCCACAGCCCCAAAGTGCAGCTGTGCACACCTAGCATGGAAAAAAGGGGAAAAAACAACTCATAAAAACCTCCTGACCGTCAATTTTCTGGTCCTCTGGATGGAATTGTTACACTTGGAAAGTCCTCATTTTTCTAAATCGCCTTTCTTTGTCAACACCCTGCTGTCTGTCAAACTTTCATGAAGTTATGCTGTCTGCATCTGAATGAGTGACCCCTTTCATTAAGGCTGGAGTGCATCTAGCTAGCATTCCTTGCATGCAGAGGAGGGGTACACCCGAGTGGAGTGCCAGGGGTCCCCTAGTAATGACTCATGGCAAAGATCCCCTTTGGGGGGGGGGGGGTTGTATGGGAGAAAGAAAGAGGAGGAGGTGGGGCCTCTGGAGCAAAAATGGTGCAAAAACAAAAACCGTTAGCTTTAACATTTACTCACACGCTGCTTCGGAGAGAGGAAGGAACACGAAGTGGGTCACTGTGTCTCAGGACTCCAGAAAAAAATAGAGAAAGAAAACAGAGAGCACCAAAGCGAGGGAGAAGGAAAAACTGAGAGAGAGTCAGTGGTGGACTGAAGCCAGCTAACAATTCACAGGATTGAAACGTGCAGCAACAAATCTGCGGTGAAAGGAAGAGAAGGAGGGCGTACCAGATTAGTTGAGAAATGTTTTACTACGAGTCAGATTGACAGAAAATAACAAATTCGTGTTTGCATGGCAGGGTTTCATCTTGTGTCACTAAAAGCTGATGTGACCCAGAAAAGTGCAAGCCTCAATGCTCTTTACAATACAGCACAGAGGGGCATGTTTCAGTGTCAATCAGTTCCTTTTTAATACCATATTAACAGTTTCTCACCAGTTTTTCTTGTCAGCAGACACCTTGGTAACACAACCGGCTGGGAACAAAATAAAATACATGTTTTTTCTCTTTGTGCATGTTTCTGGTGCTGCAGCCACAGACTGAAATATCTTAGTCCTTTTTGAAACAGTGTCACTGAACTCAAATAAGACATGCATATGGGGAAACAGGCACATTTCAGACATGTACATGGAACCAGCTTTTCCGCTTGTACTGGAGTTTCCTCTGCTGACCGGCTTGCAGCAGTCAGTGGTGCAACTCAGCTCGGTGCACTTGCTCATGCTTTTCTGTTCCTGTCTGGTCTCTGGTGATCCTCTGGGTTCCTCTTGTTTTTGTGCCAGGCTGAGACAAAAGCCTTATGTCAGCAGTGGGACCATACACCAAAGAAAACCATCAAGGATCTGTGGAGGGACTGGAGACAACAGTGGGATAAAGGGAGGAACTGATATGGAGGGCTTTTTAAAAAAAACTCATTCATGCCTTTTCCTTCTCTCTAATTTCATATGTGCTTCTTTTAATTCCCTACCCCCATTCTACTCCTCTTCAAATCAATGCAGTCCAATATTTAAGTTATTCTAGCCAGTTAGCTAGGCTTGCCACTGTTAACTATGGGCCTAAGACTGATTCCTCCATGGATAACTTATTTGGAAGGGGTAACAGTTTTAAATGTAATCCTAATGATGGGTTTCATATTGTCTTTGTTTTTTCCAGTGCTAAGCAGTAAACATTGTTGTTTGTGTCAGGGCTGCGTGCACTTTTGAGCAAGTGCATCAGAAATAGATTGAAGGGGTGGCTGCCAAAAGCAGCACGGGATCATTTTAACTCCCATTTATTACATCTGGGAGTCACAAACATTATTGCTCTCTGTTTATGAATGTGCTTTTGCTGCTTCCAAAGTAACAGTCATTACTTAGCACCGTTGGTGGTTTGTTATGATTTTCCCCTAACACTAGATTTTTTTTTTGACATTTTTGAATAATGTCTGACTTTTGTGTACATTATAAGAAAAATTGCTTGGGTTTACTTAAGGATGCACAAGGCTCAGTAGTAAGTCCCTTTTTTAAGTTGCAAGTAAACAAAAATACCAAAACTTAAAAGTCTTTGGATTATAATATATTGTTTGTGTTCATGGGTTATGATACTCTGATTTGAAGCTATGGATTTCAAGCAGCAGCGTGAGGTAACCTGTTGCAGGCCGTCTCGTATGATGTTTTGGTTGTTTCACTCAACGTCATGATAATCATGTTTGATAGCATGCACTTGTGTGTATGTGTGTGTGCGTATGTGAGTTTGTATCAAGGTTTTTACTACCCTCGTTAAGTTAACTATGGGTGATGTGCCAGGACTTGTCATGAACCTGTGTTTGTCCTGTGGTTCCAGACTGTGTGTGTGTGCGTGTGTGTGCTGGGGGGTGGTGGGGGTTGAAGGGGGAGTCAGTCAGTTTAATCCACTGTCAAAGAGAGGAACAGGAGAGCAGGGGTGCAAAACAGCTTGTCAGTCACGTGTGCTCTCTCTCTGAGTGGGAACCAGTGTTTGTCTCCTTGTGAGCATTACCTTATGTTTGCTTCAGCTACTCTGACAAAAATACCAAGGATGAAAATGTTAGAACGGGACATTTTTGTTTGTGTCGAGCTGAATTTTGCACCCGGACAGCAAATATTTAATGCCAGCTCATGGGCGAGGGTTTGCTCTTTTAGCAAGAGATCGTGACTCACATTGGTCATGTCTCTGTAGAACCAAATACCACACATTGATTGAGCACACATCAGCAAAAATACGGTTCCCACTGAAGATCGTGTGATGTCTACTCACATGAGAATGGACCATGAAGTGGTAAAGCAGAACGGAGTTTAAGAAATAAGGTCTGGTGTGTCTCTGCAGTGATATATAGAGCAATGTATTGTTTTTCTTTGTTTGGTTTGCATGTGGTTTGTGTAGGGCTGTACCACATAATGTCAAGTGTTTGCACCCAGATAAGTCCTGTGATCCTACGACAAACATCAGAGGAATAGTTTTGTGTATCTGTCTCCTTGTAGTTCTGTTTGACAGCTGTAGTATATTAGCACTAGGACAGCTGATTTACAATGCTGATGATAGCACATGGCAGTCATACTTCAAACAAAAAGGCCAAAGACACTGATCCAGTGACTTGGTCTGTCTCAGCCAGTGACAGCTGGTGGAGGATCTTCTAGGGGGCATATGAAGGCCTTGGGCTGTCAGGTATGATTGGCAGGCACTTGATTGAAGGGGTAAGTCATGATGAGGTGTCTAAGTACCGGTTGCAGTTGACAACGTTTAAAGCACCTGAGAACTTGGGTTTTGAATGTTGAGTATTTCCTAGCAATGATCAAAGATAACGTTACGTTAAAAAACTGCTTTCGTTATACATAAATATGAGTGGGTGTGGTTAAATCAGAGTTGATTGTTGACACTGTCATCTCCCTGGTAACAAACCTAAACAAAAGTCGCATTCTGACTCCGACACGTCTTATAAAATCACTTCCTGTTTAATATAATGCACTTAAATTGCTTGTCAGTATTTTGACGATTTCTGAATTCTCTGTGTGAAATCTGTGCACAATATAGAGCCCTAAAAAAATCCAAAATGTAATAAAAATGTCCACGACATATATATTACTGTTTTCATCTGATATTAAATCTTACTTAAGTAGGCTATCAAAAGTCATTTTCTGTCAATAAATGTACTTAAGTATCAAAAATAAAAGTAAATAAAACATATATTTACATGTACTGTACGTATATACTGTATACCAGGGGTTCACTGATTATTGACCAGGTCAATATTCAGAATTTTTCCAATTATCAGAATCAGTGTGGGTTTGTTTTTTTTAAAAATCTGACTGCCGATAAAATAGATTAATTTAAAAATGCTCTGTGGAGTAAAAAAGTACAATATTTGCCTCAAAATGTAATGGAGTAGAAATATTAAGTAGCCGAAAATGAAAATACTCAAGTACCTCAAAACTGTACTTAAGTACAGTGAGTAAATGTGCTTACTGTTACATTTCATCACTGCATGAGTATGTCACCATGAGTGAACTGTCACAGTTTAATTTGAGGGATTTTTAGAAGCCTGAGGAGGTGAACGTGTTCAGTATTTTACTAGAGAAAAAGCAAAAATTAAAGAAAAATCAGAAAAAAAAACTTTCTTTCTTATTCCTTTAATCCTCTGTTGACACCTCTGATTTATCTTGGATCTTCACCATTGATCTAGGTTCTAGTGAATGAGGGGGGGATTTTGTATGTAGCCCTGTTCCTATATTGTTAAATTCTGACTGGTGCTTAGAAATATGTGACATCACCTATTTTTGCAGTCCTAACCACTTCAAATCAGTAAGAGCATCACAGACAAATACAAATATAGACATATCGAATAACTATTGTTTTAACAGATGACATTGTATTCATTATAATAAGAAGCTTATTAAGGGAATTGTTTTCTAGGGCTGTTAAGCATTGAATTCGTGATGGATTTTGGTGACAAACAAATTGTCTTGGTGTGTCAACTCCAGGAGGCAGTGAGTTTGATCTCTGGTTAGGCATGTTTTAGAGTAAATACAATGCATATCAGGACATTCAAAAGGGCCCGTGGAGAAGAAACATAAAGAGAATAGGACCTTATATGCTTGCAAAAAAACTACAATATTAATGTTTCTGTCATGCATGTATTAGCAAAGGCACACCCAAGGAAAAAGACAAACATAAGTGGCTGTAATTTAACATGCAGATGCACAAAAAGCTCTGGGCCGCTCATTTCGTTGGAAAACAGCTGGTAATAATGTAAAGTATATGGAATTTTTCCCTCTCATTCAGGGACCCATCATGCACTGTGCTGTCATTTACAGTGGCATTTTTAAATGTCACATGTCCTCGAGGCACAGGATGTGACTTGACAGTGTGGTAAGTGCAGGCAGATGCATGTTGTTTTTGTAGACCACTTTGCATTTCCCGGCATTAGCAAATTATTAAGCTTTGGTGGTTGATTTGTGGCCTTTCTGTTGGGCATTTACAGAGAAAAAGGAAGTTTATAGTTGCATGACTTGTGCTTTTTATCCATCAGCTTTTTAGAGTGACATCATTGTGAAAATTTAAGACAATCATTTGATGGACAGGTTTCAAAATAACACAGCAACCATGTAACCACAGGAAACATTCTTTGCTGTCTTATAAGGGCTTCATGTTGGACAACTATGTCAAAGTCTTCGGTATGAACTCTGAGGAGTTCAAGAAGGAGACTCTGATTGTGTCTGGGTCCGGGCTGCATCTAATCTCTCACAAAACAAGCTGTGTTCTGTCATCCCTCATGCTGTCACACAGCATCCATGTGTGTGCTATTAAAGACGGGACTGTCAGCTTTGACAGTTGACAATTTGGTACAAGCACTTACAGTATGTTGGTTGTACATGTGAGATTTTATCACAAGTTGGAATAAAGAGGGACCAAACTAATATTTGTTGCACATAATACATTTCACATCTACAAATTATGCTTCCTGGACAGCAGAAAATAAATCACTCTGTGCCAAGAATTGTGTTACTGGTTGTAACCACACAGTTCGGCTCAGTAGGATTCAATGCCAAAAAAACTTTGATCAAAGTCTCCCTTTAACAATTCCCTTTAAAAACTGTTCCTTAAATTCAGTCAGTGCAACTGTCTGTTCTCACTTTAAGACATACAGTATAATCCTGTTTGGAGAAACATGCTTTATATATATATATATGTCAACTTTTTTTCAGGTATTTGTGGATGTGCTGCTGTGAAGCTACTCCCCCTCTGTGGATAGAAAGAATGGTGATGACTGATGTGAGATAAGAGAGAGGCAGAGACGTGCTGCAAGGACACATCTCTCATAGCGAATGTTGGGTTGTGTAATCTACATATGGCCTTCACAGAAAACATAAAGTAATTAGCAGGAGAAATAAATCACATAACCTCAGCATGAAAAGAAAACCAAGACATATAAAATGAGTTTCATTTTGAGAATTTGTGTGCTGTTCTCATGTACCACAGGGACATAAAGGTCTGATATAGTCCTGCATGAAATGGTTGTTAATTTAGAGGGTTCAAAGCAAAAACAGTATTTCTGTATATACCACAGCATGGTGTATATATGTAAATTGATTTTAACTAAAACAACATTACTTCCCTTGCTGATTAAGCTGACAACATTTACTATGCTGTTCTGTGTGTGTCTGCGTGTGGCTGTGCATGCATGTATAAGTGCTAAGACGGGTCGGAGGAAGTGTGTTTTGTCATTACGTGGGTGAGCAAACAAGTTGACCACGTCTTCTCTTTAATGCCTAGGAAAATTACAGTACATCAGGGTACAGACAGAGATTTTTTTTAATGAAGTACAGGGATCAGTGATCAAATTAATCATTTATCTCGTTTCTCACAAGATAAAATACTGATCTGTTTTATTCCAGTGTTACACAAATTTAAATATAATCTAAGAGTATTGGAAAGCTAAGAAGTTGCATTATTTGATCTTCTTGTGTCAACAACTTTTTCCAAAATCTGTCCCTGATTTTTTTTTTTTTTACTATAATGTTCCCATTTGAATGATTCCTTCACTTTTTTGGTGAAAATCAACCAACAATTGTAAGTATAATTATCAACAGTTCAATTTCACATATCCAAGATAAACTCCTGCTGCATGTGGCTCATTGACATGGTATGAAATATGGTGTGGTTACCAACCAATTAACAACCATTGCTGGTTTATACCTCTAAGGGGCTAATACACCCTGATTATTAGTGGTCTCTCTAATCAAGGTGATTTAGGGTTTACACTGACATATACACAAACAAAGCTGGTGAGGAAGAGCCAAAGACTTATTTCACATTAAAACATTATGTGGGGCAGTGGAAATACGTGGTGAGTTTCCTTGTTCCCCTTTTCTGTCAAGGGGTTCACACACACACACACACACACACAAACAGTAAGAAAGAGCAAGACACAGAAATACAACTGTAGCAATACAGCTTTAACTGTATGTTTAAGTCTTACTGAGCTGGTGTCTTATTTTTCTACTACATGTCATTTATCCTTCCACTGTGCAGAAAATGACTTAAAAAGCAAAAGCCTGTCGTCTGCCGCCCTCTTGTGACAACAAGACACAAACTGCCATTGAATTTGCCATTGAACTCCAATGGGTTAGGCTATAGATATGGATCAAGACACAGGACAGTAAACCACTGTCACACCTATATTTACACCAGCACCTAAATTTCTGAATACGGGCTACCTCATGTTTCTATAGATTTCGTTTCACTTTTATTTTGTCCAGAGAATTTCCATTGAAATTCAAATCTAGTTCATAAGTGTCCAGTAAAGACAGCTACATAGCCCAATTTTTTCTAAGATCAAATATTAATTCATGAACACATGCCAGCTCACAATGGGTAAAATTAAACAAATGTCACCAACAGTTGGCCTATGTTTCAAAGTGTAGGGTAGGGCTTATGGCATTTTAGTGAAATGGTTGCCAAATGTCCTGTACAGTGTACTCTATTGGTAATATAGGCTACTGTATTTTGTCAACAATACAGTATACTCAAAATACTGTAGACCAAAATAAAAAGAGCCAAGAAAGAAGAGGCAAATGTTATAGACAGGCAAGGTGGAAAAAATTCTGGAGGCCCCTAACAAGAGACATGAGAGCCCCAGCAAGGACTGAGGAGCCTCAAGGATTGACTGGAAATCTCTATGAAAATCACCTAGCAACAAGCACCCTGACTTTAGAATATAAATTGATGAGGAGTTAATGTTAAAGTAACAAAATCTGAGAAATATCTGTGGCCAAAACAGTAGTCCAGGATTGGCAGTAAACTGACAACAGCAATATTCACACAGCTTGCCATAACAATTAACCTTAGGTGCTCTTCAAACATAGCACATTAGCTTAGTTAGCACTTTATAGCTAGCTAGACTGTCTGTACACAGAACAGTATGGCAAGCTACGTTAATAGAAGTGTGTCTGAGAAAGCAAGAATGTTTTAAAACAGTCACTCTGATTTTAAAACATATATTTATATTTATTTGTTTTAAGTTTACTAACTTAGTCCTTCAGCTGTAGATGCCTTCAGCCTGTAATGCTAAAGTTGTTAAACGTTATTGGCTAACTTTAACGTTACTGAAATCATAGCTAACAGTTAGCCTAACATGAAAGTTAAGCATTTTCTTCTCTCTTACTTTTAAATTGTGCAGGCTATCACTAGATATTTAAAATTATTAAGTTCTAAAGTTTTTGGAAATATAAAAGATGGTCAATATAATTTTCTTCAAAGTATCATGACCATATAACCTAACAGAACACACAGCAGGAAATAGCTAATGTTAGCTAAGCTAACGCTGTGCTTAGCTAACATTAGCAGTTGTTTACCTATTTTGACATAGCAATGGTACTACCATCTGTGTATCTATGAGGGAAATGTACTTACAACGGCTGAGAGCAATTTATTCCAATTAACCATTAGCTAACCTTAAATATAAGGAATTGCTGCAGGTTATAAATTATATCGTCACTTAATTTGCAACAATTAATATGGTTTGTACATAATGCAACAATTCAAGGCTGCACAGACACATAATATGCGTAATATTCAGTATATATTCAATATTCATAATCAGTATAACTGAGGTTCTTTAAATCCAAGGTACATTTGTGTTTAGATTTAAGGTTGTTATACAGACAAGTGTTGCAGTTTAATGCTTAGCTGTACCTAATAAAGCAACAGTGTGTGTACATAAAGCCCAGTTGAGGAAGCCATCTGTACAGCTGTTGCTGGGAGCTCCGGCCAATCAAAGCCGCAGCGCTCCCATACAAGTACTTCGGGGGCTGGAGAAGAATGACATCATACACAGCTTCGACCCTCTCTGTCAAAACAACGAGTGAAATATCATTAGCCCACCACAGCAAAAAAACAGTCGACGATAGAGTCGTCTGCACTGTGATATTCCACGGTCCCATCCATAAAATATACCGGGAGTCTGTCCCTGGTTGGTTCCCTGGTGTGTGCAGCGGAGACTGGGAGGGGCATCCGTCTGTCCGTCCGGACAATGGCGGATGGGGAGGACACGGTGACTGTGGAGTGGGACAGCGGTAATGGGGGCTTAGCAGAATAACATCCCACCAAAGCGTTTACATTTTCTCTGTGTAGCTTGGTATTCAGCCATCGCCATGGATCCAGAGAAAACGTTGACATTCTGCCTCGGGCTGAAGGCAGAGGAGGTAATGCACTGCACAGCTTTCCTTTGATACAAACACTGCTGCCAACAGCTGGGCTTCACTTATCCTGCAGCAGAGCAACATGCTTCCCTCGGTTTGTGTTGTTGTTGACAAACAGTGGCCTCAACTTACCAACTGTACTGTCTTTTCGTTTCTTCATCTTGAGTCGGTACATGTGTTGACACAGCCCATTTCAGGAGACAGTAGGGGGATTTTTTTGCACCACTGCAGCAAATGTTTTGTGTCCAGTAAAGTCAGACAGGTGTTTGTGGTCAATGGAAAGGCTGTGATGCTGTAGTAAAACATCTGATAGTATGTTTTAGAGCTGTGGGCCTTCTTATTGGACAACTGAATGTCCAGAATATTATACAAATATTGTAAAGTTAGAATTAAAATGAGATGTTTACTACATCTGTACAATCAAATTTCTCGAGCAATACTAAAGGAATGGGAATAATTTATATTATTGATTTCAGTAGCAGTTTGTGACTTGCTGATTTGTGTTCCTGAAACTGCAATTCCATTTCGAGTTGATTCTTTGTTTTGAGCAAAGTAGCAGAGAAAGTCTGTGGTAATGCACCAAGGATTTAACTCTAATTTATGCATTTAAAATAGCTTTTACTGCCAGACCACTATAGAATAATAAATCTTATGTTCAGTTGCTTGAACAGCTGAAGAACACATTCCGGACACTGTCGACTCAACACTAAAGATGCTGTTCCCTTGATTCAAGTCTGTTGTTGTTGTCCAAAAGTGTTTAGCCTTATAAGATTGTATGTATAATACAATAATGAAAACAACATTGGCTTACATCAAGCAAATTTGAAAGTGCTCAAAGACACATCTGTTTAAGTATATTTCACCAAGAAAGAATAAAAAGGAAATAAGTATTGAGTGTTTCCCTCATACATTTTGTTTCGGTCTATAGGAGTCAAATTATTGCCTTTTGATTTTCAATTGGTTCGTATGTCATTATATAAGATGCAGTGTCTGTTGTTATGTCTTGTCTTTTAGTTACATTAGTGGAGCAAAAAGTGTATGTTTTTCTTGAATTCAGCCTGACAATGATATTAAATCTAGACCCAGAAGATAAGTTTGCTTCCCATAGTCTGAGGAGTCTTAACCTCACCTTAATTAAATCTTAATTTATATTCCTGCTAGTTTTATAATTTCACATCGTTGCTCATAATCTTTGACTTCATTACATAGCGGTGCGTTTCCTGTGCATTATCTCTTGCTCTTTGACTTAATGTTGTGGTGGTTTATTGAATTTTGAATGTTGTCTTACACCCATCACCCTTTTCACAGTTAGCCTCCACTCGATTTTATCTCCACCCCATAGTCAGGCACATTCAAAGTAGCATGTTCTTCACAGTTTTCATGTCATGTAGCCTCGAGGTAGTGAAGGTATGTGTGGCGTATGTACTGTATGTGTGGCGATGCTATGAAGAAGCTTTGAACCCTGGCGGTGGAAATCATTTGCGGTCAGTCTGTGTGGTCTCTGGGGAAGTCTGAATGATCACTTCACACTCATGTAGTCTGTGCCCTGTGGTGGGCTTACCACAGGAACTCAGCTTGACATCACTGATGCCTCAACATTTCCTCTCAACTAACTTTCGTAGCAGTATAGAAGCTTACTTTTGAATTGCCTGAGGTTATAGTGTATTTGATAGTTGGGTATGCAGCATATTGGGCTTTGTTTTTGCATAATAGTGGTCTACACATATCAGAAACAAACACACAGTAAGGATGTTTTATTTATCTATCGATAATTAATAGCAAAGTAGATGAAAAATAGCAACCATTATTTATGCTGCATCTTAAAGCAAACAGCTGATGTTCAGTAGGTACCCTATTTATTCTTTGATCACATTTTCTTTAAATCATAATTTTGCAGATTTTAGACTATTTCATAAAGGCAAACTATCTTGTCTGGCTTGTGCATCAAGATTTGAGTGTTGGCTTCTTTTGTTGAAATAATAAAATACTTTGTAGAAAAAAAGGAAAACACTTGTTAAAGTAAGGTATCAAAATATTATTGTTTTAGTATTTGTACCAAAGCTTAAGTATTGTATCAGCACTAGTATTGAAAGATTTACCCAGCCAGCGATGGCACTGCCTGTGATGACCACAACGTCCACATGGTCTCATGTCGTGGCCACATAATGCTGCTCGTGTAGAGTTAGCTGCTTGAAGAATTTTGGCTCATTCTCATTTTGTACTTTGTATACAGACAGGAGTTGTGATTCTGAAGCTGGTGTGTGCAATATGCATGTACACACACACACACACACACACACACACACACACACACTGCACACACACTGACCGTGGCTTGGCATCCAGCAGCACACACACAGGCATGTTTTCCCTTTTACTCGCAGTGGGCCTGAATGACATTTACAGAGATGTGAGTGCCTCAGAATTTTTAAATGTGCACACTGACAGGATAGCATATGCATAGCGTAACACATATAGTATTCATTTCCACTGTGGATGAAAGTTGGACGCAAATGGTGCTGATGTGCGAGCATTCATCCTTATAGGTAGGTCGGCCTGTCTGATGATTGTAGGTTTCATTGCTTGCTGAGAGGGTACACGTCCAAATAATCCCATGAGGATCATTGTTATTTGTTTTTAAAAATGGCTTGATGTTCACATGTATGTAATTGGTTTAGTGTTAGAATGCTTTGTCGATTGGCCACTCAACAGATTGGTTGACTGTTTTAAATCAACTCAGTTTTAGAAGTGTACCTTTTGCGTGCATGTGTGTTTTGAAAGAAATCTGGAAAGAGAACGGGGGAGAGAGCACACAAGGTGTTAGGAGCATGCGTGGAAATCAGTGCCTTCTGTCTGCCATCTCGAACCACAGTGGAGAAACCGGTTTTGTTCAAAAGCCACTGACCTTCTTATCTCCTTGAAGAGCCAGGAGTATAGGGCAACCTGAGTCTTCAGACTGGAAAACAGGCCTGTAGCGGCTTTATCGTCATGCCTGATTAATACAGTATAACCTGTGTCATGTGAAGCATGTGCCCTTGATCGTTGAAACATCCAATCTTGTGTTTATTATTCAGTTGGATTGTATAATTTCTCTCTATACTGCTCCATTTTAATCAGTGTGCCTCTCCGTCTTTTACCAGATGACCATTTCCCTGCAGGGGCTTGACGGGACTGAAGCTGCTACGGTAGGAAGCTCAGCCTTCAGCCACAGATAAACATTTCATAACACTGGATAATATAAAGCATTGTCCACATGAGTAAAAAAGCCTCCAAGCGTAACCACTGCGGTTTCTTTGACAATGTATAATTATTTGTTAGTACTTTGCAGTCTCGTGTGGTTACTATGTGTATAACGGATATGTATAAAAGCAACCTCCTCTTGTTGCATTATTATTGTAGTTTATGGTTTTGCTTAAGTGCCTGAGCTCATCTAAACTCTTGTCCTGAAGCAATGAAATTTGATATGTCAAACATTTAATATTTAATTTCTGGGTTCAATTGCTTTCAATTGTTTCTCTCCCTCACACTGACTTGCTAATGATTGAGATGTCACTGTAAAATTCTCAGCGGCGCTTTCATTTCTCATTTTAGGTGGCCGTTTCTCAGGAGGCTGACATGCGCACAGTTAATAAGGTGTGAGATTTTTGAAATTTAACCTTTAACCTTTAGCTGCCAGCAAACGTACTGTCATCTAACAAAAATAATCTTGAAGCTGCACTAATCTATATTTTATATGAATGGATTAAATGTGTGATGTGTAAAAAAAAAAATGTGTGTGAAAGGGATCACTAGCGAGGAACCCATGGACATTTATCACTCAGGAAGAGGCATTTTAGTAACTTTTAGCAGACTTTTGGTTTTTTATTCTATTCTTATTTTGGTTTTCTATCTTAGTATTATTTATTTCTTTTACCTTCTCTATGTATTTGTAATTATTGCTGTCCTTGTGCTGCTGTAACGATGGAATTTCCCTGCTGGGGATCAATAAAGGTTTATCTTATCTTTATAGCTGCCATAGGTAGCTGTATTCAGGAAAAAGCTCTGAACATAGTGGAGCATTTATCAGTTAAAGAGCCACATATTTCCTTCAGGAGTTGGTGGAGACCAAAACAGAGCTAATACAGTAGGAGTGAATATTGGACGTCAATTTATCAGGTGACCAGAAACATGACCCCAAATAAATGCTACTAATGTTACTCCAATATGTCTGCCATAATTTAGTGATAACATGTCAGTTTTTTGTATGCGGCTTGTTGGGTAGGCAAAAAAGAAACCAGCTAAGTCATGTTTAAGATCCCCCCACTAGCTTTTTCCGGTGCTTTCACCCACCTCTTATCGTCTTCATCAGCTCATGGAGTTTTCTCAATTGTCAGGAACATGGCTTGTGATAACAGGTGGTCGTATAAAGGGAGAGATTATAACCCCTGTCTCGGTTCAGAGTTTTGCTGTCAAATGTCAAGGCTTCTTGTTTTGTCCTGACTTTATAAGTGGACCTTAAAGGGATTAGGATTGAGGATAGGTTTAGTTGCTGTTTGTAAACACACCATTCAAAGGTGCAGTACGCGAGAACGATAGTTGATTCCTGGGTTCTGTTACCTGTCAAAGGGAACGCCATAGCCATACTAACCATTGCAACTATCTCTGTAATGACATTGTTTTTATTGTGGTCATATGTAATGCTGTGTTTTGTCCACTAGGTGGTGAAGCAACACGGAGGTTCTGGTAGCCGGCCTGTTGTCAATCCCAAGTACTGTCCTGGTGTGAACAATAATCCCGGTTACCTGTGTGAAACAGGGCACTGCTGCGGAGAGACAGGCTGCTGTACCTACTATTATGAACTCTGGTGTGAGTCACCTGACTGACTTCTCCATTGTAGAAAGGGCCGTGAGTCTAAGACTGTACTTTGTGACATTTATCATGCCAGGACGCATCGAGTCGGGACACAGAAATCAGATTTTACTTAAATTGCTATGGCATATTAAGAACAGGTTTGGCTCGCCTTGTGCTTGAATTTCTGTTATATTATCTGGATTTACTGTATGAAACCAGAGTATTTAGACAAGCTACTGTATTTCAAAAGAATTTCACTATAAGTTCAGAGAGAGATGTTGTCCTGATTCTTACCTTATTTTCAAATTAATTCAGAGTTTCACTTGTGGTCAACAACATCTGTAAAATCTTAATCTTCCCAAACATTTCACTTGCAGAGATCAGTTTTTAAAAAGATATCGTGGACTTAACACATGGAACTCTAATTCTGGTTTGGGTAAAATTACATCTTCATTAAAGTCCTACAGAACATGTTTAGCTGCCGTTACATGACTTTGTTTTTAACTCATAGCCTGTCTATCTTTCACATTATAAATTGTATTATAACATTTAGGTATAGCTAATGAATTTGCTGTTTTTGGCTGTTTCCCCTCTCCCTGCACACTACCTTTCATTATTGTCATTATATAATTTATTTAATTTTAACTCAAACCAAACTCAGAGATAAATACATGCTCACAGTCAAAGATTTAAAAAAACAAAAAAACAAACACTAGGGGGCATCAAACAACTGTTTTAGGTTACATGTTGTCTAGTTAAATCTGACCCCGAAAAGATCTGCAACTGTACGCTTTTCTTGGTCAGATGAAAGGATCACATAACAGTGGACATTTACAGATAAAGTTAAAGGTTAAGTACTGTACATGCTTACATTGATATCAAAGGATTTATAGGTGTTGACGACTAAAAACCACTGCATTTATGAGCTATCCTTACATGATTGCCAATTGAAAAGATTTTCAAAATATACATATGGTAAAATATGAGAGCAGCAAAATTTGACTGAAATGAATTACCAGCCTCAAATATGTTGTCTGAAAGTTGATCATGGTAAAATGATTGCACCCAAAGCTAGGAAATAAATCTAAAATCTCAGGCTGTGCTTTGGAGAAACTGAGAGCAGTAATATAAAACAGAATTGATTTGTATGTACTGGGAATTTATTCTTTATTCGGATTCCCATTAGCTGCTACTAAGGTTTCTATGTAATCTGAGTATATCTGAAATGTAATTCAGATAACAGGACAAAACTTCAATGTTTGTCTCCAAAATGATGAACGCTGGGCTCATGTTGGGTTAATTTCCTGTTTTTTGCAGGGTTCTGGCTGCTGTGGACGGTGCTGATCCTCTTCAGCTGTTTCTGTGCTTACCGCCACCGCCGGGCCAAGCTGAGGATCCAACAGCAGCAGAGACAGAGGGAGATCAATCTGATCGCCTATAACGGGGCCTGCAACTACCCGTCCTCAATGCTGGACCTCAGTATGTTTATTTAATTATATGGTTATTTAATTTCACGTATTTATATGCTAATTATGACAAAAGTTCACAAAAGGGTTTATATCCAAAGGTTCAAAGGTCAACTTCACTGTGACATCATAATGTTCTGCAAAATACTTTTCGGCCATTATTCAACACCAGGATTCAACTCAGGAACAGAAGGGGAGATTGTGACCATATTTCACATTTGGTCAGATGCTGAATTGGTGACACTAATCTCGGGTGCCCACCTTGAAACTGCCGGGTTGAAGATGTGTTTGAAGCATCCACATTTTAGAATTTGTAGCTTCTTTGCAGCAACATCCATATTTGAAGCATTGCAGTCCACCACTGGCTGTGATGTTGAGCTTTAGGAGATTGTTGTTGCACCATGTGACAAAACTCTATCAGTCCTCTGTACTCCTCTGTCAGTAGTCGGTAATAGTCTAGTAGTAAGTTTTATAAACTTCAACTGGTTCAAACTTGTAACACTCTCTTTGCTGCACCTGTTTGCTCCTGGGTTGGATGATAAAATTGCACTCTGGACACATGCAGGCAAAGTAACATCATTGGTTTAAAAGCAACATTAATGTTAAAGCAACAATGTGTCAGTCCATCTATCAATACTTTTAGACTTCCCTAGTCTGTCTGGTTCTCAGCTTCAAATCCATTGGTTTCTAATAAGGGCGTAAATTAAATCTTTAAGAGCAGATCACAGATATATTGTTTTAAAATTTAAAAAGAGGTTGGGCACTGCTGTTTTTAGCAAATTCGATTCAAATATACAACAAACCGCACACACGACAACCCATTGATGTGTTTTTAAGCACCGAGGTCATGTTAAAGGTGCAATGTGTAAGATATGGCCATAATAATAGTTCAACAAATGTTCGAACATGATCAGCAGAATGTGAAGAAAACAGCAGTGTTGATGTTATGTCAAAGATGTCTATGTATTATGTTGCAGAGGTATATACTGAAGTTAGCATGCTAACCAGCTAGCCTCGGCCCGTACTGTCTCATAATACCACTTTGTACCTCTAGAGGCGACAGTCCGATAGCATTGCGTAGTTTCAGGTAGGAAACGTATATGAGCAACGACTTTGCAAAGTTTCACAAGCTCTCTTAGCGTTTAGTCTAATAAGTAAACCAAACAAACTCACAAAATGTCAAGAAAGGAAATATTCTTACACCTATTTTCCTTACTGACAGAAAAATACAACCGTACACCTTCTGAATTCAAGTTTCTCTCTTTTACTGAACTAAGACAAACTTAATATCCTTGTTAAATCATCGTAAAACACACTTCATTTAAACAAGACATAAATTAAATAAAACTCACCCAAACCGTCCTGATTTTTCTGTTCTTAATCACCTCTGGTTTGGTCGAAATAAATCCTCAATTCACCAAGTAAGATGTGAAAATATTCCATCTCTACACGCCGTTTTCGGTCGTAGCTAAAAGCTCGGCGTTATCTCGCTGTTCTGCGGTTTTCCCTCTCTCCAGTCCCTTTCTGCTGTGTCTTGTCGTCCCCAAAGTCCTCGTCTGAGCCGCTGTAGATCACCTCTGTACTGTATGTCCTGTCATCAAACAGGGCTCCATTGGTCTCCAGCTGTTTGGTTTCCAGCTGTGTTCAAACTGGCTGGTTGAGTTGAGCCGCGCTGCCAGTGGTAGCTCCCTCCGTGAACCGAGGTCGCAATCTAGGCAGATTTCAGTGAGCAGGAGGCCCACTAGCTCCACTGCTAACAAAGCTAACAGTCGCTATAGCTACCAAAGATTACACAGCCCAAGATAACTAACGTACAGTAGACAATATAGTGACAGCTGTTAGTGGTTACTCTGGTGATATGCTGCCCCCCATACTTTTGGAGGTACCTTCAAATTCTGACTATTTTACAAATTGCACCTTTAAGTTTTATTTGTTAGTAGGATGAATTGTTGGTTAGGGCCTGTGTGTCATGTGATTTATTTACATTAAAATATAAAACATTGTATCTCCAGTTCTTTAACAAACCAAGTAGCAGACTGCACATGTGAGCTGATAGATATTTCCTTTGTCACAGGTTTTCTGGCTTCCTTCAAGTTGCCCTCCTATGAGGAGGTGGCAGCACAGCCCAGCACCCCTCCTCCACCTTACAGCTCCGTCTTCGCCCTGCAGGGAGGCGCCATGGGAGGTCCAAGCTCCGCTTACCCCCATCACCACCACCACCGTCACCCCTGCCCTCCCTATCTGGGCCCTGGTCCCGGTCCCAGTGGCCTGACTTCCTCTCAAAGCTCTGACTACACCAGCTGCTCCTGCGAGTCGTGCTCCCTCACCTCCCCCTCCAGCACCTCCTTCTCTGTCCAGGTGACAGACGAGACATATGACAGCAGCCACATTTCCACACCCAGTGAAGCATGGGGCGACTGTGCTGTCATGCCAAGGGTTGGGACCAGCTTCGCACCAACTCCTTCCCCGCCACCTCCATCACAAGTTCCACCAGATGTTATACCTGCAGTCACACCAGATGTCGTACCCTTACAAAGACGGTCTTCTAATGGCAGCGAAGGAGTCTCACCTTTGGCTCCACCCCTCTCTCTTCCTTTACATTCTCGCCCCTCACACCTTTCTCGCCTTCCACTTTCTCCCCTCATTCTGTTATCTTCCCTTCCTCCTGGTCAAGTCCACCCTCTCGTCATGTCAGACCCACTCGGAGCCGTGGCCGTTCAGAAAGAGAAAGAAGAGGAGCCCTCGCCTTGTTGTCCAACCCCCCGGCCCACTCTCTCTACCCCTAAACAGGCTCTCTTCTCCTCAAATGTGTCTGTTTTCACGCATTGCAACAACAAAGAAGAACAAAAACGGGAAAAAGTAGAGGAGGAAGAGGAAGAAGAAGATGACGAGGAGGATCATTTCAGACACCGACGGCTAACGGGTGACTCGGGCATTGAGGTATGTCGCTGCCACGTGAAGAGGGAGGAGCAAGAGGAAGGGGGACTGCAGAAGGGGCATTTTGGGAAAGGAGGGAAAGAGGCCGTGAAGGAGGCAGAGGGAGCAGATGTGCTGCATGACAGCGTGGACTGTTCCCTCCGAGCTGTTCAGTCACCACTCCTGGACAACTGCGGTGAGCAGCGTTGCCACGTCTCCTCATCCTCCAGCATCATCCAGAAGACAGGCGAGGCCAGCATCACTGTGGAGTCCTTGTAAGCTGACGGCCAGGGAGGTGTTGTCAAACTGTGGAAAGAGTGAGATGTTACTGCTCGAGAGCATCCTCATAGATCAAGACTAGTAGGTGAAAAGTTGAATCACCGAAGAAAAAGTCTTGCTTGTAAGCAGAGGGACCGAATGAGTAATGGACCCTTTTGTTTTTTCCGCATTCTACATCAAATGAGAAACTCCAAGATAAGCCGATGCCTGTAAGTCCTATTTTGTAGTTCATTTATTTGTGGTTCAGGATAAGGCACATTTTGTTTCTCTAAGGTGTTGACAATGCTAATGAATTGCTCTTTCTCTGGCCAATTACCCTATATTCCTCTACCATTTGTTTTCCATCTTTCTTTACTCTCTCTGCATGATGCAACATTGCTGAAAAAGCATTTTAGCTCTTTCAAATGAAGTCCCTAATAGAAAGTGGTTCCCAACCTAAGGGGTCACAAGATATATCAGAGGAGTCATGTGATGGTTAACAGTATAAGATAGAACAAAAATATAGTTCTGTTATACAAAATTATATGCTAATGTTCTGATGTTTCTCTAATCTTTGCTTTTTATGTGAAATTATGGATAGTTTTATCTCTTTGGGAACTCAAATGGAACAATCTGAAAAGCAGAAATCAATCTTTGGTGGAACTGCTCACAACGACATATGCAATGTCCGACGACCTCGCACCAAAATATTCTTTACTTTTGAAGGGTCACACAGCGAAAAGGTTGGGAACCACTGCCTAATATAATATATTCCTCGAAACATCCCAGACTGTGGAAGTGAACATGACTGTTTACCATTAGCTGACAACTTCTTGAATTAAATAAAATATACCTTGTAGGAGTGTATACCACAAGTAAAATCAATGAACAATTAATTTTCAATAGAGCAGCTCTAACAAACTGTGTCTGGATCACATTATATGATCTTAATTTACTATAACTTCTGAAAAGGTTCACAACTATTGAACTTATGGGTCGAGGTCACGGGATTAATCTGTGACCTTTGTTGTTTTGCGGTGAATCTTTGCTTTCACCAGCCTACTTCCCTCTGAAGGCAACTGTTCTGACTGATTCAAGAAGTGTGTGTTTTATATATTGTGTCTTATGTTGCTCCCTAGATGACGAGGGGTGCAAACATTGATTATAATGTGTAGGTGGAAAAGCTTTACAATGGTATTATGATTACACATTGTTGTTTCAGACTGTTACATAATTATACTGTTTCATTAACTGACTGTTTGACTTTGGATTTAACGTGTTTGAACATGTTGCTGGTTGGTCGTTGCCATATTTGCAAGGCAACGTGAATCTGATTCCTCCAACTGTTGAGTTTTTACAAAGGCAGAAACTTTAAGCCTAATCTCATCGCTGATGATGAATGTAAAAGGTTATGCATCGCAACAAATGATATATTTAAATTGTTTACAGAGATTTTTTTACAGCATGACCCTTGACTGAAAACCTCTTGAAAAGGGTCCAAAATTGCAGCCAAGTGCGGGCTTTGAGAAGACATGTTGGAAATGAAGTGCCCACTGTAATGTCTGTCTGAGTCAAGTAATGCTTGTGAATTATTAAATGTGTAAAAAAATGTACGAAGTGAGGGTTTAACGTCAGAATAATGCCTCTTATTATTGCTGTGGCTAAAAATGTGGTCACTTCTGAGAGTTGGACCGCTTTTTATGTGTGTCCTCGTTTTTTGTGTGCAACATGATTTGTCAGTTCATGTTCAGTTTTGCAGTGTTGCAGTCTTTGCCTCAGAGGGTGGAGTGTGAGGTTGATACCCTTGATTGATGCTCTGTACTTCCTGGTTTTTTAGTAGGAATAGCAAACATACTCCCTCTTGAAAGTACAAAAGGTACGGAGTCATAGAACAAGATTTAGAAAGAGTGTCTCAAATCACATTTTTGTACATGTGTGTTTTGCTGTGGTCAAACATGTCCGACAAACGTCTCTGTAGTACATTGACTAGAGGCCACTTTGTAGACCTAATTGTCTAATGCCTGAAGGCAAAGCTTTCAACTCATTTATAGTTCTGTAGACAGAAAACGTCTCAGTTCAGCTTTATTTGTCACAGACAAATCGTGCGTGTTTGTTTGTACCTTAATGCAAGCAGGCTTGGGTTATTGAGGTTGTGTTGACATCCTGTAATCATCTCTGTTCAAAGCTCTGTTGCAGTGACTTACAGGTGTGTCTCAGAGGTGGCAGATCCTCTGACGGTGACTGTTCATAGTCTGAACATATCAACGATCAAAGCCTTTTGGCTACTGTACATTTGTTGGCTGAAGAATGGACAGTTGTTTATCTTCTCATTCGTTCTAGCTTATGTATGTTTGTCAAAGTATGCAGCGCTTAGATGAAAATAGACTTTCTGTTCGGCATCCTATACTTTACTGCTGCCAAGTGTGTGCGTGTGTGTGTGTGTGTGTGTGTAAATTGTGTATAGTTGTACACCAAATGGGCAAACATTTTCTAGCAGTGCTTAGCAGTCTCTTTATAAAATATACACAGTATGTAGTACATGTGTGACTTGCAAAAATAGTATTTAGCAATAGTATTCACACATTTTCCTTACTCTAGTTAATGCTGGTTGATAGGAAATGAACTGTTGTGAAAAATACATTTACCTCTTTATAATGATCTGCGAGCTGTGCTGGGCGGAGGCCCTTGATTGTACATAACTCTGCATTTTAAATGCCTTTGGCTTAAGGTTTCTACCAAGTGCAAACTCAGATCATCTGGCTCCTGGTCCCAGTTTGGGCCTCTTGTGTGTTACTCACAGAGCTAAGCATCTGTGTGTCGAAAAATAAATATCTGACGACACTCACCGCTGTTCTGAAGGTATTTCTAGATTCCTTAAAGACTCTTCTGTCCACTTGGATAAAAATGAAAAATACACAATCCTCCGGTGCATGATAAACGTTTTTTAAGCCGTTTCCAAATTTGGCAACTGTGTTCCTTATTCCACACAAAGACGCAAGCTGGAAATAATGTATGTCCTTGCTCCATTTGTTCAATGTAAACCAAAATGTAAAAGTTACAGCATTTCTCTATATTGATGACCCATTATATTTTCATACAAATAATGCATTTATTTGGCCCTGAATCATATGTTACATCTTGGAGGAGTGAGCAGTGTGATTTGGGGGAAGCGGGCATTGAATTCCACTTTGTTTTGTATTGTACACACCATGATGATTTGTGAGTGTCAGTCTAAAATAAAATGGCTCAACAAAACCATGAAATTAAGTTAATTACTTATTAGAATTAAAAATTAGTTGCAAATGATCAAAAATTGAAAGGCTGTTTAATTTGGATGTGTTTAAATTTGATAACTTTGTCTCACAAGACTGGAAAAGAGGGAAAGATTGATTATTTAATCATTATTTATTCTGATTTCTCCAGTATTTTACAGTACATATTTTGTCAGTACTTGATGATTTTATTGTAGCCATGAAGGTCTAAAATCAGAAAATTTCAAAAATCGGTTGTCTTTATTTTTCTTTGTAGTTTTATTTCAAAATGTATATGCGGCATTCTGAATCTGGTCTTTTGTTGGATTGTATTCATGATAAAATGTCACACTCAACATTGACAATAGGAAATATACACAGGAAATGAAGTTAAAACATAAGACGAGATTAAACCTCTCCATCATTATTCATTTGCTGACTGTTTGTTTGTCCAAATGGATCAAATAGTCCTTCAGGATTCTTAAAGTGTTGTTAAATGACCTTAAATGATTAATTAAATGATAAAACGACTTTTCAGTTTTTTCAAAGAGGTACTTCAGAGATGGTAATACACAAGAAGATGCACAAACGGGCCAGTTTTACCCCAATTTTACATTGAAGCCAAACTGATCTGAGCTCAGTGTATATAGAACTAGTTAGATTTTCTTTTGCCTTGTCAGCAGCTAGTATGTACAGACAGAATGTCCAAACTCTACCCCCATTGCCACTGAAGGCCAAGGCCTGATTTAAGACTGTTACCTCGCTGAGTTTTGACTGCAAAGGACTGTTTACTTCTCCTTATCAAGATAGTATTTACTCTATATTTGTACTGAATTTATTTTGTAATTGCAAGAATTAAAGGATTGAAAAAAAGAGAGCCCACACTGGTACTTGTTTGCCAGGAAAAAACCCCATAAGATCAAACCCTGTTGATACAGGATAAATCAAGACTGTTTGTGTCCCGGGAAACAAAGCGTTCTCCTATTACTTCTGCAGCTATGAGAACGCAGGATATACAGAATAATCTATATGTGATTGTATGTGGTATAGTTCAGATTAATATTACTACAAAATGTGGTGTTCTTTGAGGGTTTCCTTGTGCAATTCTACCTGCAGCTCTTCAGTGTGTTGTACGCATGTGTGAGAGTTACTGTCAGCCGTGTTTGTTGTGGTGTTAAATCATTGCCGCTTATTATGAGGCCAAAGTTGATTGTCGTTGGTATTTGTTAACATGATATTTGTCGATATAAATATCCAAACCTTTTTATGTCTTTTGTATATTGGTGTATAGCATAGAGATTTCTGATGCATACTCTGATGTAAAATCCAAACAATGGGATGCTCACGTATTTTTCAGGGGGTTTTTTTTCTTTGGTTGCTCATGTCCAGGTGCTTTTTTCCAGAAGGTGGAGTTGTAATTATATTTATTCCATTTGAGGTTTTTTTTCACTAATGCTCATTGGGATTCTACCATGTTGGACATCTGTGCTACTTTATTTGACATAAGCTGTGGATTTTGTGTCAAAATAAATGCTAACGAGTGCTACCAAACACGTGTCTGTACTTTTGTAATTATTTTACACATCTATAGTCGTAGCTGGGCAGGGGAATGATACAAAGATCGTGAGCAGCTGTCACTGTGTCTCAGGATGAATCATCAGGCTGTATTCGCTCTGAAAGCTTCATCTTTTCAGGAGTAAACCACAAGAAAAATTAGTGTGACCTCTTTGGTTGTGTCTATATGACCGCACCGTGTATCCACAATATTGCCTGTCATTTGTTGTCAGACATGCTTGTAGTGTAACAACTGCTTTCATATGCCTTGGCAAGACCAGTCGGTTCGTATTTGTTCCTCTCACTCAGAAATATGAGCAGAAAAAGAACAAGAATTTGCTGTCCCACTAGAAATAGTACTTATTATTACCCCAGCCAGGCAAAGTAGGGTCCCTCAAACTACAGGGGGGGTTATAAAAGCTCCACATATAAATGTATTTCAACTGTCCAATCCCATTAATAATTTAAATAGTGTGTAAATAAACATGGATAGTGTCCCAACGTTTAAATGAGCATCATATGTTTGCAGACAAGTAAGAAGTTTGCTGATGCTGCTCCTAAATACCAAGGACACCTGCATACTGATAGGCAATCACCTAACTTGGCTGTTTTCAGCACCATCTAGTGGTGAGGATTGGGATGACAAAAATACTTCAATATGTCTTCCGTAAAAATAAGCTTATATTTGGACCATGTTTTCCATTATTAGATAAGAGACAGTGGGGAGCTGATTGGAAATTACATGCAACAATACAAAGAAGTCCCAAACCAGATACAAATTAGGGCCATCTCAAACCCCTTTAGGTCAACATCACACAAAAATTATCTATTGTAAAATAAATAAAATATACAACGGCGTGTGATGAGTAAGGCCACCAAACAATCACAGTAGACAGGTCCACTGCCAGTAACTACAAAAGGCTTACGATAAGCTCATAGAGGTGGATAACAGTTTTCTATTCATGCAGCAGCCACTACTTTTTCTGAATTCTCCACAAAAAAGGAATTACAGAGCTCAAAAATCCACAAATTATATACATTAATATTCAAATAGTTATCGTAATAACAATTTAAACAAAAAAAGTTGTTAATAGGTCTATTGTGGGGTTTTTGTAATATATTGCAGTCTAAGTATTACAGCAGAAAGGTTTATCCTGCTCTGTGATTGGTCAGAGTAGACCAGCACCCACCCCCTGTACTGACCACTCCCCATCCGTGTTCTCCCCCACGTGACTCCGCTCGGATCGCCCTGCAAAGTTAAAAACAGTTTGCTTGCTGGTTGTTTGTTTGAAATGCCCTCCTGCTACCTCTCATTCCCCTTCAGCCTTGTTATTTTGTTTTGACTCTTCGCTGAGAAGAGTGTGAACCCGTGCATTTACTTCCTTCACCCCTTAGCATTTGTCTCTTTAGAATTTAATTTGATTTATTTTTTTGTGTTTTCTTCAGCTGATACCGTGCAGCGCGAAAAAAAGGGCCAGGACTCCGGTTTCTCTCTCCATCACGTACCATTTGACATTTTACACTGAGCTGCTTGCTCTGCAGACGTTTGGCTTGCAGGTTTGTTTTTTGGGGGGGGGGGTATTTATTTGTTGCCCGACAGGCACCGTGAGGATTTTTTAATCGAGCATTTGGAGAGCGTCATGGCGACCGAAGTGGATACGTGGTCCTCCGCTCCCCAAGCCGACGGTGAGTACACGAATCGAGCTATGTTTTGTTTTGTCGGTGCAAAGTGTCATGGAGCTGCCACTGGACCTGATCCATTGTCCCTGCATGGGATGGGCTGCAGCGCTAGCCATGCTTCACCATGTGCTCTGGTAACACCAGAAACACGCACACCGTGCACTGCCGCAACAATCACTGCACACGGACGCAGCTTCGCACTCAAGACGCAACAACTAGAAACCAATACCATTTGCATTTTTTTTTAGTTTTTAAGCGCTTTGAGACGGTGTTTGTTGTTCTGCTCTACATTTAACCCTTTCGCATTTCTGATTGGACGAGGCCAAAATGCCCACTTCCGCTTTGACAAGTCGCGCAGCTGCTGAGTGCATTTTCATGCACCGAGACTTCTCTGTGCTGTTTTCGACGCCAACTGAGTGCATGAGTAAGACTGGGCTGTTTTGGTTCCTGTTTTGTGTTTTGTTTTTGTCTCTTGAACGCCAGGTTGTTACACTTATGGTTTCTCAATCATCGACTTGTGTATCAACACGTTTTGTGTCAGCCTTATGTTGATATTACACGACCCTATAATGCGTGAAATTCTGTTTTTGATGAGCAAATGTCGGGCTGTCAGTTTCATCTTTGGGAACTGCAAGACCAGGATGTAATTTTGATTTACCTCGACCAATCAGGGCAGCACCTCTGTTTACATTCTCTTTAATGCAAGCTTTAACGACTGCTATTTCAGCTCGTGGCACGCTGGGTTCCCTGCTTTCCTCTTTCAGCCTGGCGATGACGTCGACATGTATAGCCGACTATGAGCCAATAGGAAAGCCTTACATAATCTCCGCATTGTTGTGTATTTAAAGCTTACATAAGTAGCAGAAGTGTATCGTCAACGCTGTACATGTGTCAAACGGAGATTTCACTTTTTAATAAGCATCCGACCTCAAACAATATCTTGATTTGTGTTTGCTTAAACACAACTGATTCAAATGTGGTGACACGCAGGTAAATCAATGCATGCGAGACACCACGTGGTATGTTATGGTTGTGTGTTTTTTAAAGGCGCATCAGTGCACAGATGGGCTTCCCTGCATGAACTTGACAAGCCGTTTTTTTTTCTCCCCAAGGAAGATCAGCCACGCTTGATAGAGCAGACTCTGTTGATGAGGTGGTCACTCACACTGTCAAAGACTCTATTGTCTGTGCTGGGTAAAGAGGGGATAACAACAGCCGATACAGTGGTGGGGGTCAGTCTGGACTCTGAACTCAACCATATGTTAACTTGCATAGGATAGTCTTATCAAACATCTTCTAAAATCATCATTAAAGACTTTCCTGTTTTTGCATAATAGCTAGTGATTACAGTTTATTAATCAGCCATATTATTTATAAATTGGCTGAGCCTGAAGTAATGTTTTAAAATTGCTTTTCTGAAGAAAAAAAATGCCAAATCAAATGTGCACTTTTTAAAACCCATTTTGTTTGAGTGAAAGTGCTTGACCTTGAAAACAGTTTGACAAAACAATCTTGCAGCCTTAATTGGTAGATGGGTCTTGCTTGGTTGTTTGTTTATCTCGTATTTACTTTTATTACATCAACTCAATACATAAGAAAACACCTGACAGGTAGTTCCACTGTTCTGCCATACAATTTTGCCACTACAAGCAAAATCCTGCAACTGACCTTGTGTTTTTAAGGAGGATGCATTTTTTTTTTAAATCTTTTGACTTGACGAATAACAAAAATGAAAATTTTGTACTGAAAATTAGATTATTTTTCTAATAGTGCTCATTGACTGATCAAATGTTTCACAGCTAATGTGTCAAATGTGTTTGGCCTGTATGAGTTACTTTGAGCGACACAGGGCAGGTCTGTGCTGTGATAAATGCCCTATTGCTGCCCATTCAAAGCCTGTGTAGAGCCCCACTTGTGAGAGCATTTATGTAACTCCCTTGATAAATACATGCGTTAAGAGCATCATGGAAAAAACACACTCATGACCTGCTGAATACACATTATGTTATGGCCTTGCCCTTTCACATAAATAAAGATGAACGACGTGTCTCACTTTCTGCCACTGTTACAAAATGAGGCCAGAGTATCCCGGATGGAAGCGCTGCCATCTTGCGCTGGAGTCATCATTTGGAGCCAGACTCTGCGCAGTAGTGATCAGGTGGTGGAGCCGGGGTATTCCCGATAAAGGGGGGTTATAACCTGTACTACAGCTTCACTCTTTGAGAACTCTAAAGGCCCCGTCACACATATGCAAAAGTAACATTGGTGACTATTTGCCTCCCAATTACTTCCATTATGTGATTTCAATCCAATTATCCACAGTACTATTCTGATCTGGAGACCTTAAGCTCAGAGCTATATCCTTTGCACTCCCAATATTGGCAAATATCGCCTTTGATAAAAGGAAGGAACTGGGGATCTGTACATTTTGGGGATACATTTGCATCGTTTCGGCAGCTTCAGGAGAAATATGGGCTGCCAAAGATGGACTTCTTTAGATAGTTCCAGGTCCATTGAAAGTGCAACACCTGATAAACTGGACAAATGTCTGAGAGATTGTAGAGTGGAAAGACATGTAATCTCATATATATATATATATATATATATATATATATATATATATTACAAGACCATGACAAAATAAATATGAATTGTTTTTAAAAAAGCTAAAAAGGAA
>JBBPCS010000283.1:9804464-9822548 GCA_037974645.1 Hollardia meadi
TGGCTCTGTAGGATCAGACAGAACGGCCAGTAAAAAAAGGCACACTGACTCCCACTGTAAATTTAGAGAACATAACAATGCCCATAGTGAACATAATGCCCCTTTGCAAAAATGAATGTGCATCCACTTTGTTGTGCAATGTACGTATATACTGTATATGTATACATTTCCTCGACTGATGATGTGTTCATTCTTGCACAGGGAGACACGGTTTATGCAACAGTCGTGCCAGAGGTAGATGAGAAGGAACTGGAAAAAATGGTCAACCCGATCGTACAGGAGTACTTTGAACATGGAGACACAAAAGAGGTCCAGGTACGTGATCTGTTCCCTTCACTCAGTGCATGCTGAGCAGGAAAGAGTGGGTTTGGACAAGAAGTTGTATCATACAGTTTATTTTGTCCTGCCTCCCGTCAGATGCTGCTGAAGGAGCTAAACCTGGGCCCACATAAGTATGAGTTCTCCTCCCTGGCCGTGTCCCTGGCCCTGGAAGGCAAGGCCAGCCACAGAGAGCTGACCTCCCGCCTGCTGTCTGATCTGTCGGGAAAGCTGCTGTCACAAAGTGACATGGCCCGTGCCTTCGACAAGATGCTCAAAGAGCTGCCAGACCTCATATTGGACACACCGGAGGCTCCACAGGTAACTGTAGGGGGTGAAAGGTGCAGTCACAGCCACAGATTTCTGGTCATGTAAATTTGTGTTGCGTCCATAAATGGATCAGATTTTATAGCTCTATTTAGGACAAAAATGCTCCTCAAGTTATTGTTTTTGTATTTTGTGAAGTTTTCTGGATCCTGTTGCAACAATGTTTTATCTATTGTCTTTCAGATGTTGGGCCAGTTCATAGCCAGAGCCATCGCGGACCACATCCTTCCAATGTCTTTCCTGGACTGTTACAAGGGTAAAGTGGACTGTGAGCATGCCAGGTGAGCCAAGACGAGCAAAAACTAGTATGCACACACAGCAGCTGCTTCTTCAACAAAATCAACCCTAAATGCAACAGTTGTAAGAGTTCTTAGTTAATTTTACAGTCAGGCAAGTGAAAAGCTGATAACAGACGCAACCAAAACACTTTGTGTTTATCGGATAATGTTTAAATGGAATAAAACATCTATATTGGGGTGTTAACTTCAGGCTTCAACCTCCATGCTCACTCTAGCTGATACTGTCATACTGTATGCCCATGTCTGTGTGCAAAACAAATCAGATATTATTTGTGGCTTTGTTTTTTCCAGAGTGGCTTTAGACCGTGCTGCGGTGCTGCTGACCATGAAGAGGGAGATGGTTCGTCTAGATAATGTGTGGGGTGTGGGTGGAGGCCAGAGACCTGTCAAACATCTCATCAAAGAGGTAAGCTCAGGCCAAACGTGTAGAATATTGCGCATCTTTAAAAAAAAAAAAAAGTGTTTCTAAGATATCAAAGTGTTGGTATTGACAAGCCCTGCTTCTTTGTTAAAGAGTTTCATATTCGTAAACAGAAGGCAGGAATGCATGCTGGGTAGTTTGCCACAGGCGGCCAACCCTCTGCTATGTTGCTGTGTCAGCAGAGCACTTTCCTCTCCTGAGAAATGGGAATTGCAAAAAACGAGGGCACGGGAGGGGCTGACACAGATACACACTTGAACTCGAACACAGTCTCCGCTCACACACTTGCACCCCACAAGCTCTCGGGTCCTTGACTTTGTTTACAGTTATTGCTCCATAATCTTGATTTTTTTTTTTCATGCTAATGTGGATGTGGGTAGTGTGGGAGTTTCAAGTGCACATCTTGTAAATTGTAAGTTATGCAACATTTGAAGGGATTTTTGTGCATGTTTAGGAACGGGAGAGTGGCCTATCATTGTGTTCTCAGTCATGTAGCGTTGTGTAATCCTCAGTAGCCCTCAGACCCACGTGCTCTCCTGCCCACTTTTGATTTCCTGCCTGCTTGTGTGCAACCCCCCAGTGCGGGGTGGGGGGGCACGCCGGGCTGCAGGAGGCACAAGGCCGCTTTCACTCGCTTGTCTCGCTCTTCTGATACACTGGTGTTGTGCTCTCGCCTCTTCTAATCCTCCAAATTTCTTCGTTCTCTCCTCTGTCACCATCCTGCTTGTCAACATTACATCTCCTTGTGTTTTCAGATGACCACACATTCGCCCCAGCTCAGTGCATTAGACTCAGAATTGACTCACAAGTGTCGGCCTGCCTTTGAGGGTTTTAAACTTGTTGCATCAATCGCACGCCTCTCAAATCTCAAGCGTTATGAGTAATTGTGCCGTAAATACATTTTAAGCCAAATGGTTGATGCGAGTGCAGCTCGGCAGTGAGAGTGACATAACCGAGCAATGCTAGCAAATGGAGCAGAGACTAAAAGATTTGAACATGGCTCCAAACAGGAAGAAATGTTTGTTTTTGTTTTTTTCCCTAACTGACTGAGTTGTCATGTGCATCAGACATTTGTGCCAAGTTTTATTTCCCAAGGAAGTTGTTATTGCTGGAGTAAATCCCCTTTATATAATCGCTTGATGAAGAGACAGGTATTTTCAGGTGTTATTGAACTCTATGTTCAGCCCTGTCTGTACTCATCCCTGTGAATACAATACACACAGTGTGTTAGAACAAATAAAGGTTTGTCCTGGATCCGGGCTGTGGTAATAAATATAATTGACTGTACTTAAACATGGACAATTCAACAAAGTTTACATTCCCACAATTATTCCATTAACAATCATCACTCTGGTTTTATCTTTGTTTGTAACGGAGACAAACACTTAACACTGTATGTCCATCTGTTTTCACAGAAAATTCCAAAGTGTATTTATGACATTTGACAAGCTGAACAACCTGCTCCGGGAACGATAGTTACAGGTCTTACTTCATTCCAGCTGAGCTTGATGCAGTTTGCACACAGAAATCTCTGCAACCAAGAAAACGACTGTTTTCTTTGTGTGTGTGTGTGTGTGTGTGTGTCCCCTTCTCCTTCCAGATGAACCTCCTGCTCAAGGAGTATCTGATATCAGGAGATGTGTCGGAGGCAGAGCACTGTCTGCGAGACCTGGAAGTCCCACACTTCCACCATGAGCTGGTGTATGAGGTATTTAACACTTGATGTAATTGTGTCACTTTTCTACATAATTACTAAGAAAACAAATAAAAGCACACAGATTCAAACCAGTATAAAACGCTGATGTGCAGAAAAACAAATAAAACAAACCATAAATGGCAAAGTGTTTTGTATAAAATTAAAGCTAGACACAGAATAAAGTTTAAATCAGATCTGTAGAGATGATGTCAAACATTTAGTTCCTGGTTCTCCTCACATTCTGATGAAAAGATGCAAGTTAAATTCAGCACAGTGAACTTTTCAAAAGTATTTCCTCTTTATGGTGCCCAGTCATGTGGGCTGCAGAGGGACAATTTCTCCTGATAACCAACATTTCTGTTTCCTGCCAAGGACAGTGTGTGTTTGGCAGATATGTTGTCTCTTTTGCATTATATGTATTAACAGAGCTGAGTCCAAAATAATCTAAAATGGCAGATCATGGCATAAAAAGGAACCGTCTATCCTCCATGCATATGTGATTGTTACAGCATGGGGTGGCTGAATATTTGTGATAGTAAAGAAAAGGTTTCTCTGTGACATCGCCTTTTTTAAGTGAAAACAGATGATGAATTGGTCTGATTGGGTTTTTATATATTTGTGCACACAGTGGACAGTGTGCTGATGTGTGGCCTATATGTGCAGCACATTTGTTTCATCAGATTTTTATATCTAACAAAAACAACAACACAAAATAACAGGGTTTTTTTGTAATTGTTTAACTGCAGCATCTGCTCTTCTCTTGTGTGTAAAATAATGGCAACACTGCCACCATGTGGTGAAATGTGCAGCTTGCACATCCATGAAAAGATTGTTTTTGATCATCACTATTGATTCTGATGATATTCTACTTCATTAGTAGATGGTGGCAGCTCAGTATTCTTTCTTACACATTTTATAGGTTTAATCATAATTTATTTTTCAGGCTGTAGTGATGGTGCTGGAGTCGAAGGGAGACACTGCCAGTCATATGATGATAAAGCTGCTGCAGTGTTTCTGGAAAATAGGCCTCATCACTGTGGATCAGATGGACAGGGTCAGTGCCTTTTTTATGTACTTTATGTTTCTAGCTTAATTGAAGTTTAAAATATCTGTCTCTATAAAAGTAAAAGAAATGGACTTTTCCCGCATAGCGTTTCCACTATTGTTGGCGCTGCGTTTGCAACGACGGCGTTGGCAACATGGCTACTGCTAGCAGCCTGGCTGCTGCCCAAAGCACAAGCAACCGTAAGAATTCCAATTGGACATAGAAACTCTGGTCTCAGTGCTGTGATGAAGTCAGAGTTAACACCCGGTTGTATTAATAAATATGCAGGTCTTGTTACTTACTGATCAAGTAGAAAGAATGTTTTGAACCCTCTCAAGTCCAGGTGGTACGAGGAAACGCATATCAACTGGAGCACTTTGTTTGTTTTCACTCTGTCACTCTTCTTCTTTGCCTTTATCGCTGTAAGTGAGGCTTACAGGGATGGTGTCAATTTAATTTATTCATTACACTGTGCAATATATATTTACTTCATAATGATAAATTAAAGCAAAAAAAGCTTTCTAGTTCCTGTTTAACATTGTAGTCAACTTTATACACTTTTTTTTCCCTCTCCATATAGGGCTTCCAGCGTGTCTATAATGAACTCCCTGAAATCAACCTTGATGTGCCACATGCCCACTCTATCATGGAGACTTTTGTGGACCTCTGCTACCAGGAGTCTGTCATCACCAAACAGCTGAGGGATGCCTGTCCCTCCAGGTTAGTTGGCCATCAATTAGCACTTGAAAACACTGTTGTTTTCCTTCTCATATTTCATAATTAATATTTAATGGCTGGTGTAGTTTTATGTTTTTCTTATTGTCAACAAATCCCCTGAAGAGACCAAAACCGTCAATTTGTTAGTATGTCTTGATACTTTCTGACTTACTCAACATGTCTGTATCTCTCAGCCATAAGTCCAGTTGTTTCTAGTTTTTTGTTGTTGTTTTTTTAAAAAGAAAGCATTTTGGGGACACTTTCAGCCACAGATTAATACACATTTTGGGGAACTATAAAATATTAAATATTTGGCTCAAATTATACTGCAGTGCCCAGGTGTACCATTGTAGTGTATTGATGTGTTTTTAATAGTTTTTGGGCAACAATACAGCTCTATGGCACAGAGTAATAAGCTGTGTTAGGCTTTGACTACACTGATGGAACTGGTTATTGGGGTCAGTTAATTTTTAGTTTTAGTATTTTCACAGGATTTGTAACAATTATAAAAAATATATAAAATATGATCAGCCTTAACCTATAAAAAATGAATACTGTCAGTAAATCAAAATTGCACTTAACATGCCTCTCAAACTCTATTTCCTCCACCAGAGGGCGGAAACGTTTTGTAAGCGAAGGAGATGGAGGAATGATCAAGAATTAATCCACAAGAAGAAGAGGAAGAGAAGGAGGAGGAGGAAGAGGGGTGTCTCCATGTTCTTGCGCCCTGTTTCCACTCCAGCATGTTTTCCCTGAAACCGGGCGTGCTGGCAGTCTAAAAGTTTCCTCGTTCCTCTGTTGATAATGTTGTCATTACACAAACCAGCGTTGACGTTCGGTGAAAGTAAACTGAAGAGTGGCATGGGCAGGCGTTCAGTTCCCTTCATCTTGTTAACCACTGTTTTTGACTTTTTTTTTTCCTTTTTTTTTTTTGTAAGAATATTCTTTATTTCTGGGGTAGATCCACCCCTTTTGCCTCAGACTTTGTGCCCATTTATCAAGGATGATTCAAATCAGAGAGGCAGAAAGAAGGGAGGACAGACTGATGATTCAAGGTGTTTGGTTTTTTTTTCTCTTGCTTTGCTTCACCTGTTGCCATGTCGGTATTTTTTTTTCTTTTTTTATGCAATGTGCTATAAATGAAAACGGCACCTAAAAGACAGAGCATACTGTACACACAGTGAGCACTTAGTAATTTAGCTCAACAAAAGGATCTAAACTGTTTTATTTTCTGCTGCAAATTATTTGAAATAATTTCAAGGACAACATGTAGTCTAGCTTCTGGTTATATTGATCCTTTATGAAAAGTATTTTGTTCTTTTTTTTCCCCCTTTGGTTCTGGGTCTTTGAGGCCAAATATTCACTTTGTAAAGCACGGCAAAGCAAGACGTGTTTTGGCAATGTTTGACATTTATTTGGAAAAAATAAGCCACTTTTGAAAAATAAGAATAAATTTGGATGCAGTATTTCGGGCACTCTAACTTTGCTTCCAACTAATGAGTAAAGCTCACACTGGCGGCATATGAATCTGGACAGGTACACTTAACAATAGAAAGCCAGAATTAATCCAGAAATTGTCTTTAAACTTGGAATTTGTTCAATGTCTGTGAAGGTGGGATATGATTTGTTAAGCATATTCATATTTTTTGCCACTGTAACAGTTTTACATGTTGACCAAAGTTAATGTGGCTAAGAGATATATTTCACTAATTAAAAAAGAATCAAAATGAAGTTTTTGTTTTTTTGTTTTTGTTCAAGCCAGCATTCGTGATATAAGGGTAACCAGGAAGTAAGTGATTTGGCAAGTGTAGTAGAGATGTACATCTGTCACATTTGTTAACCAGTTATCATTTGTGAACTTTAATGTATATTTCAAACTTGTCTTTCACCTGTACCTTCAGTGTCACATTTCCCACCTTTATGAACAATGGTCAGAACAGGTGTAAAAATGTTCACTTAAACCGGTAACCTGAGAAGAAATTTGAGGCCAAAGGTTGGATTTAATTTTTCTCTCAAAACTCTTGACCCCATTTATGGTACATCTAAGATATTGACTGTCCTCATAGCACAGCTGTATTATGCCTACAGTGTAAATAACTGGTTGAGGGAATTTATGCTAAATGGTTCACATTTGGACATTGGTGGTGTGATTCACAGGACACACTCATTCATTCATGCATGCAGCTGTCCACTGTCAGAGGCTATAATGTTAATGCTTTGTATTCCTATAGTCATCTTTGTACTATTGATTGTGGATCAATAAACAATAAGTTCATATTGCACATTTCAATAAAAATGACATATTTCCCTCTACACTGTCAATCGCATTTTTTTTTAATTGTGCATGTCTGTTGGATGATATTTATTGTTTTTAGTGGTATGATGAGAAAGCAACACGGTAATTGATGACGTCACACGCAGACGCTAGGAGCGGAGTACACGTCAGTGGAAACGAGCAGTAATCAGGAAGTGGCTAGCAAGCTAGCAACGGATAATGAGCAGCTGAGACGTTGGTATTTTGACAGGTCTGTAAGTATTTGCTCAATGAACATTAAGCTAGAACTACGAATTGTTTCCGTTCTTTATTAGTTGCTGACTAACTAAAGCCATATTATATTGCGACAGCCGGTCGGTTTCGGTAGACTCGTGTTAGCATTACGACACTAGCGAGTTTGCATTGCCGGGGTGTAGTGGCAACTCACCAACTGAATGTCTCCTGGGTAAAACAGGTGTCGGTGGTCGCTACTTTAATTGGAGACACTTTGCATGGAAGCAAAATTTAATTTTTTTTTAAATGGTGACGCAGTAACACCATGCAAGATTAACGTTAACCTAGCTAGACCGCTTTTCTTTTTTCTTTTTTTACCTGAACGTAACGTGAGGCTAGACTCACCACGATTTTTATCTAATGTGCTATTATGGCCAGATTCTGCACTGCATATACTCTAGTGAAAATAATATTTCATGCTGCCTGCTATTGATGAAAATATGCACTCTTTTATGAGTTTATGTACACCGTGTTAGCTGTTGTTTAATACAACAGCACTTCAATAAATCCGTCTTCATGGAAGTTAAAATGATTTTGTTGAGCTGTTTTAGAGAGGTGAGCGGTGTCTACTGGGAGGTGTTTCTTTTATTTTGTCCACCCCATTTATATCACTGATGCATCACACAAACTGCAGCCTCAAAAAGTGGCCATACAGTCATACGTCATCACCACCTCTCTAAAACTGTAATCTCTAAAACATCACCTTCATGAAAGTAGGATTTAGTGCTGGTCTGTTGTATTAAACTGCATTAGTTTTAGCTTAGTGTAACTAAATTTAAAAAACTGAGTGTATTCATAGGTTACAGTACAAACAGAGAAGGTGTAAAACATGTAATACCTATACGCCTATTGGCGTTTTTGTCAGATATGTGCATCTTTGTTAGAACTACATAGCCTACACCCTGGTCCCATTGTGTCTTTGGTTGTTTGTTCAACTGTAAATTAGCTAGAATTTTCTGTACTTGTGCAATTTTTATTTTATGAGGTTGTGTCATTGAGATAAAGATCTCATTTTAAAGGAGACATGAGAACCAAAAACAGATGCAGTCAGATATTCAGCCAGCCAGCACAAATAAAGTCAAGTCAATTATATTTATGTATATATTATTTATTTTTGAAGGCCAAAGTCACAAATAGCAAATTTGCCTCAAAGTACTTCACAATCTGTTCGGTGTAAAACACCCTTTATTCAGATAAGGAGGGTTTTATCCACAAAAGAGAGAAACATAAACTCCATTACAAGTTGAGTAGACTAAATATGACAAACAGCTCAGCCTTTAAAATGACCATAAAGATAAATCAACATTACTTTAATCAATTTTCAACAAAAACGTAACATTATAACCTTGAATAAATTAGAATTTATTGCTGGTCTGTTGCATTAGTTGCAATAGCTTTAGCGAGGTGTACCTAATAAACTGGCAGCTGAACATACATTTTAACTGAGTAGAGTAAGTCAGACAATCAATAATTAAATGAGAAATATTTAATACATACCGTCCTAAAAAACATCAGATAATTTCAAAGAGGAATGAAAGAAATGAGGTTGAGAGCTGTTTGCAGTTCATTCAGTTCAGCAGTTGTGTCTATGTTTAGTGGCGGATCGCTAGCCAACTTTAAACATGCATATTGCACCTACATGTCGGAGTGTGTAGATGCTGCACCTGTTAAGTCACTGAAAGCAGTTGGCCTTCATATTATTGGCTTTATTTATCGGCCCATAGCCAATAATATAAATTTCCCAGTATCAGGACGGTCATTGCGCATCCCTACTTGTAACATAATATTGTGATTTGTTGTACACATTTGTGGAATTTGTTGTTTATGTATACATAAATGCACAGAATAGGTGTACATTTATAAAACTGTTGGTTGATAAGTGCAGACCTCCAGTTGACCTTTCAGTTTCCTTGACACTGCTGTACAGATTTAGACTATTAAATAACAATATCTTCCTCCCTCCTCTTCTTTCCCCTAGCTTCAGTAGGGCAGAATGGGCAGGCAGAGGAAGAGGGTGGTGACTGGTGAAGCTGCTCCCCCTCCCAGGAAAGATGAGAAGCCCTCTGCATTTCACCGCAAAGAGAAGAAAAAGAAAGTTGATATTGGCAAAGTCTTCATCAACATCTCCATTGGCCTGTGCATATTCAGCCTGATCTGGTTCTTTTATGCACTCTACATGCGCTCCAGCCTGACTAAACGGGTGGTGACCCTGCACCCATCACCTCCGGTCCTTGATGCCAATAGCAGCAGTGCCAAGGTTTCCCCGGAGAGGTTCTGGGGCTCATACAGGCCTCAGGTCTACTTTGGGATGAAAACCAGGAGTCCCAATTCCATTGTGACAGGTAGGCTGACACGGTCAGAGTCAAGTTGAAGCTGCTAAGTAAATTTGTGGCGGCACAGTACAGAGATCTAAACAATCTAAACATTGTAACAAACAAACTTTTTAATGAAATATTGTACATGTCAGATTCAGTTTGTGAATTTCTGCCGTATAAACCACCTGGAGGACTCCAAGATTTGTGATTATGTCATATGGAGACTTGCAGTTAATAATAATCTCCTCCTGGGTCACTGTCACAGTCCCCATGGTGGGAATATGGGTCATGCTGTGTGATACAGACAGAATCAAATATCACAATATATATTACAGATGACCTTATTTACTGTATATGATATGATAATGTGGTATGATAATAGGAATATGCAAATATTTTTATTCCACAAGTTTCATTGTCGGACACAAGATGTCTCCTACTGTATTTCATTGTATAGTCAGTTCTCAGTGCATGTGAACTGGAGGCTTCAGGTTTCCACATTACACTTATTGAACCAGGATTGGCTTCCAAACTTTTTGTGATCCCTTACAGTGTCAGACATATACATCCTTCAACACAATGAAGCTCAAACATTCAACTTTAGGAACAAGAAGAGAAACACATTTTTGACTGGAGGTGAAGTACCAACAGATAATTAAGCACTGCTGTTCTCAAAACCCAGTTGGCTGGTAACAACGTGCATGTAGCCAGTGAGTTTTGGGACTTGCCTTTTATGCGAAACTGTAGACTAGTTATTTTCCAAATGATGTATTGGTGCATCCGTTGTAACGTACAACAAAATTGATTTGCTTTGATTGTTGTTTCTCCTCAGGCATGATGTGGATGCGTCAGTTTTCTGACATGGATGTGAACCTGAGGCACACTTGTGAGCAAGGGGATCGCTTGCAAGGCTATGGATGGCTGATGCATGATGGGTTAACCTTTGGTGTCCAGGAAATCCGAGACAACGATTTAACACTAACCACGGAGTTCGTCAAGAGGATGGGAGGGGATCACGGAGGAGACTGGACCTGGAGGATCACTGCCAAACAGCATGTAAGTACTGACTGTTCATTATGAAGATATTCCGTCACATGACCCACATGTATTTTTCATGGTAACAAATGTACCATTTATTTAAAAAATTTCCAAGCTGCCGCAGTCATTGCTTACGTTTAATGATTTCCGTTTTTACCCACCAGAGCTCTGCCCCTCAAGCGCCAGTCATCTCCCTGATGTTTTACGCAGCAGCAGACACACAGGGCTCACTGGAGGCTCACGTCGAGGAGAGAAACCGCCTCGCATCCATCACTGGTTTCTCAGAGGAGCTTGGAAACTTTAAGATCACCTTCAGAAAGCCAGTTACAGGGGAATTATCCAATGCTAAATATGCCAGGTAATTACAAGAATACAGGAGTGATGGTAAAGCCAGCAGCAGTTTCAAAAGAGACTAATCATGGACGAGGAAGCTGGAGGGAACGTACTGTAGATTGACTGCCAGTGCTCAGTTTTATCAGGATTAATGGTATACAACAAAGAAAATGGCCAAGTAGGAATTGCCTGCAACAACTGACCGAATAGGTTTTTACCTAAATATTTTGTTTAATGAACAGAATATACAGTAGTTATGTTTTGCAGTTCTGCTCCAAATAGTTCAATTATCAATCAGTAAGGGTAGGAAAAACCACATGTAGATAAACCTTTATAGAAAGGTGAGAAGACATCATCACATGAGCAATAGATGTATGTATACATGCATGCATGTGGTGTTTTAAAAGTGTGATCAAGTCAAATTCAAGTCAGATTTTATTTATATAGCGCCGATTCACAGCAAAAAACCTCATGACAACATGTACAGTAGGTCTTGACCACACTCTTTATTATTAGTTATTAATTATTAAAAGTGATGAATCACTAAATCTTATATAGAAGAGAAGCACTATTGAATGACACTGAAAATTGTAGTCTGTTTCACCTCTGTAAATTTCAGCATCAGATATGTGGTCTGAATGATAATCAGTAGTAATGTCATGTTGTACTGCAGTGTGACCCTACATTACTACTTGGTTTAAAAGAAAATCCAACCACTAGATGGCAGCAAAAGTGGGATTTTCAGTCTTTGTTATATCAATCCAAAATCAAATTGCAGGAATTAGGTTCTTAATTCTGAAAGTTGTCATATACATTATAGCAGGATATATACACAGCTGTCATTTAATCAGTGAAGGTGTTTATCTGCCCTCAGACAGAACTGTCGTTGCAGTATTTTTTGTATTGAGTGGATCAGGACTCTTTGCTAGCAACACTTACAGGGAGCACCAATATTGCACACTTTCATGAGGGACAGAGAAGACCAGCATAGCAAAATAGAAAGGTAGAGTATGCACTGATACAAATTATAAGAATTGTTAGAATTATGATTTATTGTAGGAAGATGGATGATGAAGAGTAAGTAGGAGCTTAAAGTTTGTTTTTACTGTGACCGATTGCTTAACCTCTAAGACACCAGTACAATATGCACATTAGAATATGAGACTGCTAAGGCTTACACCATGCTCAGCTTTTAAGCTATGACACAGCATGCTAGAGCTTCCCAAACATCAGCTAGTGCAGATGAGATCACTTGTGCATCAGTAACTGACTATAAACTACTTTCAAGTTTGTGTGACTGCGTTGATTTCATAGATTTTGAAAACACAGAAATAGTGAAAATAGTTTTTTTGTCTTTTCAGTTACAACTATCTTCAGACTGTCTCCCCTGGCTTGGAGAAGCTGACTGACATTGTGAAGCACAGTCTGAACCGCAGGTTTGTCTATAGCCCTCCTGGCGAGAAGAGGCATTATATAGCTGTAGACACATACAAGCCCCCCCACCACCAAAACCAACAGAAACCCACTGACACAAGGAAAGAGAGCGACTTTGTGGTTCATCAGGTGACCGTCCAGACGCCGTTCCAGATCGAAGTTCTGTTTGAATCTGGAAGCTTCCGCAATCGTCCCAACCAACTTGTGGGCTCCATCATGACTCAAGAGCTGGAGAAAAGAAAAGCTGAGTTCAATGCAAAGTTCGAGAAGACTTTTGGCCTTGAGAGCAAAGATTTCAGCCAGGCACATATTAAGTTTGGAAAGGCAGCACTCGGCAACATGCTGGGTGGAATGGGCTACTTCTATGGCCAGTCAGTGGTACAGTCAGTCTACAATGAATACCCGCTCTTGTACCCTGCAGGCGCTTTATTCACTGCTGTACCATCGCGCTCTTTCTTTCCCAGAGGGTTCCTTTGGGATGAGGGCTTTCACCAGCTGCTGTTGAGCAAATGGGATCCCCAGGTAACAAGGGAGACTATTGGCCACTGGATAGACCTGATGAACATGGAGGGCTGGATCCCTCGTGAGCAGATCCTGGGAGATGAGGCTCGCAGCAAAGTCCCAGCTGAGTTTGTAGTTCAGCGTAACGAGAATGCCAACCCACCTACTCTTTTCTTAGCTCTTCAGGAACTTATAGAACAGTTTTCTTCAAATCCAGAGAAGGTAGAATCTCAACTGACCTTGCCTTTCCTCCGACGACTCTTTCCCAGACTGAAAACCTGGTTTGAATGGTACAACACCACACAGACGGGGCCTCTACCAAACTCTTACCGCTGGCGCGGACGTGACAAGGACACTAATCTTTTCCTCAATCCCAAGACCTTGACTTCTGGGCTGGATGACTACCCGCGGGCCTCACACCCATCAGCAGATGAGCGGCATGTGGATTTACACTGCTGGATGGCCTTGTCCTCAGGCATCATGGCAAGTGTAGCCCGGCTTCTAGACGAGCCCCATCGTGACTATGAACGCTCCCACCAAGTGCTCAGTGACAACAACCTGCTGAATGAGCTCCACTGGTCAGAACAACTTCGTGCTTTCAGTGACTTCGGGAACCACACCCAGGCTGTGTCCTTGCAGCAGGAGAAGGTGTATGTGCCCCCCGGGCAACCTCGTCATCAGTTCCCTGTGACACGCCTTGTACGCTCAGTCCGCCGGGCCCCCAAGCAGCAATATGTTAATGCTTTGGGTTATGTTAGCTTGTTCCCTTTCTTACTGCACATTCTTACACCGGACTCACCCAAACTAGAGCATATTTTCCGTGACATGAGAGACTCCAATAAGCTGTGGACACCCTATGGCCTGCGTTCGCTCTCGAAGGCAGATCCACTGTATATGAAGCGAAATACAGAACACGATGCCCCCTACTGGAGGGGGCCGATATGGATTAATATCAACTACTTGGCAGTCAGAGCCCTGCACCATTATAGCAACACAGAAGGGCCATACCAAGAGAAGGCAGCTGCTCTTTATGAGGAACTCAGGACTAACATTATCAATAATGTTTATAGACAGTATGTTGAAACAGGGTATGTCTGGGAACAGTACAATGACAGCACTGGCAGGGGCCAAGGAAGCCACCCCTTCACTGGCTGGTCAGCCCTGACAGTATTAATGATGGCTGAACAGTATTGATACTGTAGATTTCTTCTCATGTTGTCTGATATTTGTCTTCATTTATCTGGATGCAACTGAAAAAACAACATGATCAGTTGTTAAGATATAGTAATATGTCTTGTCTGGTTAATGAAACTCTGCGAGCCATTGAAAAACTTTAATTGAAAGATCCAGCTGAAAAATAGGCATTTCTGATCACATTTTCACACTTAACCTTTAATTAAAACAACAGGTTTCACACAGGTATTCTCTGAAGGGCAATTTCTAACAAGTGTAAGTGCAGCTACCCCGTCTTTGTGGAGCCAAGCACTGTCTAGTGCTTCAGTTATATATTTAACATGCATTTAGGAAACACTTACCAACTCATATCCCTCACAACTTCAGACCATCAACTGTATAATAAATCGTGGTTTCTATCTGGGAAGTGCATAAATGAGAAAGTTGTGCATTCACATGACAAGTGACAGCCATTATTTTATATTGTGCCATTTCTCTTAAATCATCTGTGCTCAATTCTCTGTCTTAATGATTAGTCATTTTGATATTTAATTGTTTGATCTTTCAAAAAAAGAAGTTGTATACCGTCTTGCGTAACATTTCTAAACAAAAAAAAACAAAACCTGCTTCTAAAAGCAGCCATATTTTGTACACACAGCCTTTGACTGGCAGGGAATACAACATGACTGACATTGGTTTTGTTTTGTTATGAACAATAAACAGTTTAAATAATTTTTTTTTGTCATACTGTACTTTTTTGGCCTTTGCTTGGAATGCAATAAACCAAAAAATACCTTATTCATTCTGACTGTCTGTACTTAAAGATTTGAGCATGGTTGTAGTTGCTTGTACCCTGATACTGCTTCATGGAGGATGCTTATAATTGGTGGTTATTCTATCACTTCTTAAAGAATCAGCTGAGTCCCTCAAAATAACATGGAAGACACCATAATATATCTTTACAAACACCATAAATGCCCTTCAGTCTATGCATAGTTTTTGAGTATAATCAGTAAAATAATAATAATAAGTATAATCTTGAATTAGTAAAATTGCTCTTATTCCCAGTAGATGAAATCCCACCATGGCTCCTTTTTCTTGCACAACCCTGATTAAAAGAAAGTTGTCAGACTGTGTAAAAAATAAATAAAAACAGTTTAATGTGCTAATCTTTTTTGATATTTACTCAATTAAAAACAGTACAAAGACAATATATTGAATGTTTTACCTCAGCTTCATTGATTTTTGTGAATATATGCTTATCCTAAATTTGATGCCAGCAACGTTTCAAAGAAGTTGGGATGGAGGCAACAAAAGACAAGGAAAGTGGTGTGTTCACACGCAAGGATGCAGCGAGGTACACCACCTTGTGAAACACAGGAATGTATAAAGGATATTACTACATGCGCTCTGGAACAATTGGTCGGGAAATAGTTTGTTTGCAAATGATTGAATTATTTTTTTATTTTGGTTTAACATAGTGTCCCAAGTTTTTTTTTTTTAAATCGGCTATATTTCTAAAAAATCTTTCCAATACTCCTAAAAATGCCTAAGAGTGCATATTATCCCCAAAATATGAGTAAGGCTAAAATCTAAGAGTTGTAGTATTTATTGAACAGCAGCAGAGAGCCAGGGTAAATTAAACTCAGACTTGTACAGCTTCAACAGGACATAATTGATTTATTTGCTTGCAAAATTACTAAGTTACTGTCACGTCCTGTCCTGCCACATTAGGTCATGTTTTGTTGTTTACCTTATCTTCCCCAGTGTTTCCTGTTTTATTGTGATCACTTACCTTTGGTCTCCTTTCAGATCCACTTCCTGTCAAGTTTCCCTAATGTGTTGCACCTGTGTCACGTTGTCTTCCCTCTCCCAGTGTATTTAGTCTGCGTCTTCCCTTCCCTCCTGTGCCAGATCATCTTAACCTTTGTGTGAGAGTTCCAGGGTTTATCTTACTATGTGCGTTTTGGCCATTGATCCCCTTTTTGACCTGCGTTTTGCCTGCCGATTTGGATACCTCTGCCTGTTGGACTGATTACCTGTGTACCGACCTGTGTTTGAATAAAACCCTGAACATTCATCCTCTTTAGAGTCTGCTTTGTGGGTCCATCTTTAGTTTGTGCCTGATAGTTACCTGCCTCCAGTTCCAGTCATTGACATTAACTGCTGTTTTGCATGTAATGTAAAATATAAAAATTGCAATACTTTTTTAACACCTTACACATACAGTACAAATGTTAGCAAACCTTTGTCAGTCAAAGCAGACACTGTGACCTTAAGCACAGTAGCCATGTCCTCTTTCTTTTGTCAGATGGCACATTTGAAGGCCTCAAGCTGACGTCAATCTGCTTTTTTGCATGGTTTCCATGGAGCACCGTTGTTGTGAGGGTTAGGTCCTTAATCAGCTAAAATCAAAAGGCATGGAGCGTAAATACGTACAGTAGATGGCAAATTCTTTTCACTCCTTTACATATGCTGGTATACATACACACACCAGGGCATACAGTGGCAATGTTCTTATTAATACTTTGACACTAAATATAAAACAGCAGTGATACTGAGAGCACTGACACGAGCTCCCAGTCTGTGTGCATGACCACTGGGTTCCAACCTTCAGACTGTTATGAATCTATTGAATGGGCTAGATGTGCAGTTGAATAGTTGAAGGCTTAGTATGGTGCAATAAGGTTGCATTGCTAAAAATAGTGTCTCTATCAGTTAGGAGAACAGCACATAGGCTGTGAAGCCACAGATTGGTAGGTTCAGCACATTTATTAGAAGTTACAGCATTGGTGTTTCTACTCATGAAAAACAGTCAATACTTTAAATTAACAGCAACGCAAATAAATACTGTAAGTTAGTACCTGTGTGTGCAAAAGGTTTCAAATTCATCTTTTAATTTTTTTTTGCTCAATATTGTGAAACATTCAGTCGACTGAATTGTATGTTGTGAATTAGAGTATGATGTATCAATGCGCAATGATTGACTCCAGGCTGTTTCGTGGGAGACACAAGCTCATCATTTGACCCTTTGACCTGTTAACGCAAAACACGGCATCAAGGGATTTAGATACAGATGAGCCATATCCTCTGCCTTTTCATTGTTTCTCCCAGAGGAAATGGATTCTACATCCCCTCCATGCAACTACAGTTGAAAATGCATTTATTTCTTTGAAGAGTCCGGACAATCTGTGTGACTAAAGCACTCACTGCGCAATCCATCCCCCTCACCCAAGACCCTTTTTTCACAGTGAGATGGGATAATAGCCAAACAGCATCAGAGCTAACTAATGTGACTGCATAATAAACAGATGAGTCAGGGACTATTCATTTGCATATCATCCCAGCCTTATCAGAGCTTCTATATAGTGAATATTTTGTGATTGCCTGCTACCAATGAATTGGCTAGTGAGAGCAGTGAACATGAAGTGAATGTGGTGTCCAAATGTCTGCTGCTCAGTGCTCAGTTGTCTAATAGTTGCTGGATATACCCCCTGTGTAGAGCTGACTCCAGTATTGAATGTAATTGCTGGGAACTTGCTGCTAGAGGGAGCTAATTAATAAGGCTTTTGTGAGTGGAAAAGAGGCCTTTAGAATACAGCTTAGCTATCATTTTACGTACAATGAAGAGCTACTTAGAATTAAAGCAGTATAAGTGGATAATTATGCTAATGGCTCAATTTGGATTTAAGATATGGTGGCAGGCTGTATTTCTAGATGATCGCTGCTCCTGCAATACAGTGACTCCAATACAGTGACTCTCACACAGGTTTTCTGTGCGTATGTGGGCTTTTATGTTCATAACATCTCACTGAAAATGTCAGATGTTTTGTCCTGAGGCCACATAACTGTGTGTGTGTGTGTGTGTGTGTGTGTGTGTGTGTGTGTGTGTGTGTGTGTGTGTGTGTGTGTGTGTGTG
>JBBPCS010000283.1:9827041-9839805 GCA_037974645.1 Hollardia meadi
AGATAGATAGATAGATAGATAGACAGACAGACAGACAGACAGACAGACAGACAGACAGACAGACAGACAGACAGACATTGAGCCTATTTTAAATCAGGACTATATTAAAGCATGTTCCACTTGCTTGCTTTATAGAAATGATCCACTCAGTACAAGTGCCAAGACATCCTTTCATTAAAGCAATGTTTCATCTTCTTTCCATAGCCAGTACTTTGAACCTCTTTTGAAGTCAATATCCTTGTTAAAACATGGCAGCAACTGTGTGCTCTATATTCTTTCTTAACTTACCACACCATTCCCAAGAAACAGGAGCATTTTGTCTCTCAGTGTTCAGATGCGAGGGCATAAAACAAAGGCTTTCATTTAACTTTCACAGCTATGGAGTTACCCCTGCGCTATAATGTCAGTAAGTGCTAACATTACATAAATCCATTACTTAGTCCCTGTGCTGTGGCATTTTATGGAGGAGAGAGGTTAGCCACACTGCAGTTATCATAACAGCATCCCATGATCTGAACTCTGTGTGATCAGATTGGTTTTAATAGACTCTGGATTACGTGGAGGCAGTTCCTCAAAGCTAAACATCTCTGTGCCTAGAATTAGAGTGCACATCTGAGGTGAAAACCATTTGTTCGGGAGAATGTCACTGCTGCAATGAAAGAGCTTATACGCTATTATCAGACACTACCTGAAAAAGATGACAGGGCAGCGACTCAGAGATCCTTTGATACATTTTCCACCGCTCAGTACTGAGGGAGATAACATCAAATTTGAGTAGTCTAGTATAAGCAGGCTGTGTATTATGTCTAATAGTCTCTTTGCATACGTGCTGCAGTAGACACAATATATTTTCTTCCAAGTTGCCCACAAGCTTTTTTATCTTCAGTTAATCTTGGTCATAGCAAAGAGCACTTTGATACTATTCAAATGGCCTGAGCTCTGAGCTCACAGGAGCCCTTTCATTAAACTTAAAAAAATATATATATTCCTGTGGTTATTGATAAGATGTTGTCTGTAGTGGTGTGAAGGTATGATTTTTGGCTATGACCATTGATCTTTTACCACTGTCAGTTCAAACCCTCTTGCTTGTGTACAGCCACATGCACCTGTGGCCCCCTGTCACTGGTTGCTGTCAATAAATTAATAAAGGTTGGTACCCTCACAAGGGGTAACAACACTGCAAGTTGGGACGCAAAAATAAAAACAGAATGCAATAATTCAAATGATTTGCAAATGAACTGTTTACCGACAACGTTTTTATGAAGTGTTGCTGAGCCCAGGTAATATCCTTTATACAATCGTATGTTTCACAAAGTGGTGAACCTCACCCCATCCTTACTTACACTACTGAGGCTTTGAGGAAGCCTCTTCAATACCCAAACATGACACTATCACCTGTCACCAATGAACCTGTCTATCTGTGGAAGGTTCCAAACAGGTGTTCAAATTCAGAATAAGCATACAGTATATTTACAAATATGAATGAAGTTGACTTTTTTTTTTTTGTTCATTTGTTTTTGGGAACCACCAGTATTCGTATCATTTACTTAAATTAAATGAGCAATACTACTGCATAAAAACACTCCATTACAAATAGTAATGGATTGTATGTAAAATTGTATGCAAGTAAAAATACATAAATATAAAAAATAATAATAATAATAAAGTATCTTCATGCAAAATGCTCCCTGTCAGTTTTGTATACTATTATGGTTACATTTCATACATTACCATCTAAGCAGTAAGTAAATATTGTAATTAGTCAAGGTGGAGCTTATTTATTTAAACATTATATAGGTTCCTTCTTTAATCTATAGAAATTCTGCAAGCTACTGTGTGTAGAATCTCATTCTGAAAATATTGACTAAAGCTGTCAAATAAATGACCTGGAGTAAAAAAAAACACCCTCAGAGATGTAGTGGAATAAGAAGTAAAAGTAGCAAAGATGTGTAAATTAGTTACTTCCCACCACTGGAAACCACAGTTATACAGGACAAAGTTAGTGTACCATCACTAAAATATAGATTTTTCAGAGCTAAAAGCTTACATCTTTTTTTTAAAAAAAGAAAGAAAAAAAAGATATGATTCGAGGAAAGAAATGCACCACAGGATTAATGAAAAATAATTTATTTATTTTTTAGTAGTGACTTTTTTGTTAGTAGTGACTTAGTAGTGAATTTATACATATAATTTACTCATAGTCCTCTGAGGTGTGATTGGGTTGATTTTCCTGCAAAAAGAATGCAATTGACGGGAATACAGAACCACAGGAACCAGTGAGAGCACGGTGAAAATTGTAGTGTTTATGTGCTGCCGGTTCATGCGTGATCACACGGCTGAATGCTGCACCGTCGCTATCCGTGGTCCTGAACCCCCAGCTGGTGCCAGAGGTCTGCTGCAGACCGCAACGTCCTGTGAAAGAGTATCGACTTTTTGTAATAGGAAGTGTGACCACGGAGTGCACCCAGCAACAGATGCGAAACAGAAAAAAAAATGCTTTGGGGGTTGAAATGTCATGTGAACAGTTGGGTTCAACCACTGAACACCTCAGGGGTGTTATCGACTCCCTTCAATGCTTTTAAAGGCCAAGGGTTCGTTTAGACTGGGCTTTGCTGTTATTCGCCCTGGTGGTGTAAGCGACCACAATTTCCAGGGACCACCGAGAAGGAGTAAATTTGTCAGAGTAAATCTGTAGCAGTGGACTGCCAGGAAGAGCTGTTCAGTTGAACTGCGAGAAAACATCTAGGCCATGCAGTCTGGAATATAAATGAGTTCAGCTGGACTGCAGATCGCTCTTGTTCTGGTCTTGTCAAATAAAGTAGTTAACTCGTGTTTATAGACTTGTTAGTTTAATTAATCGCCCTTTAGTGTTTTTCTTTTTTCTTCATCTATATAGAACAGGTCCTAAAAAACCTCTCTGAAGTGCGCACTGCTGTCACAGTTATTTAGTTGGTGTGTCATGTGTTGCTTTAGTTTGCTGATTTTGAACTTGTACCGCACAATGGACACGAGTATTGTCAATGAACACAAAGGAACAACAAAACAAAACAATGAGCTATTATAATCTGAAGCTGATTTCACATTGAAGGTTTTTTTTAAATGATATTTTATCTAGCTATATTCCCTGTGGACATAACAGTTTCACTTGTTGCAACACTCGTAGACCTCAATATCTCTTTAAAATAGGTTATAGAACGACACTTTGTTTCATGTCTAATAAATTATAAAGTTTAATAGTTTAAGTAGAGCCTAAGTGATAAAACATAGTGGAACACATTTTGCTGTTTTTTGAAAAGGATCCTAAAAATCTTTGACCTATGATGTCTATCAAAGTCTTTCACGGAAAATCTATTATATCAGCTATGTATTGTATATCCTGAAATACGATACCAAGATGACGATTGATAGATGATTCTGTTAATTATTTATATTATAATTTTTTTGATTTTCCTACACTTCAACGCTGTAGTGGGCCTATAAGAATCCCTACATCTGTCACTATCAGTCGTTACGTTCCCTTCCCTTTTACACCCCTTGATTTGCCGGCTGCATTCTTACCTCCAAAATCTAGAATATCCCTCCTGTGAGTGATCAAGTCAGTCAAATAGCTCTGATGTCCACTTTTCTACCATGTTTTGTCTCTCATGCCATGAGAGGACGGTCAAAACTAATCGGTGGATGGTGGAGGTGCGCAGTCACCCTCAGTGTGGGCTGAAACGGCTTCATTTTGTAACACTGGCTTGTATTCTGTTAATTGGAATGATAAATCGTTATTGTGGAGAGAAATACCATCATTAAAACGTTTTGCCACCCAACACTGGTCGCCACTTGTTGCAACGTCAGACTCCATCTCTCCAGTATGGGAGGAGGGAGGAGGGAGGATTAGAGGCAGAAAGGAGGGGGACTCCGTCACATCCTCTGTCCATATATGGGCATGAAGTTTACACGCAGCGGGGAATCCTCTCACTGGAGCTGATGAATGGGGAGGAGGGCCGAGGGAGCTGCCAAAGTGTATATAAGGAGAGAAAGGGGAAGTCGCTGATGTGAAATCCACAGCAAGCAAATACCTACCGAGGAGCAGAGAGGAAAAGGAATACCTTTAATTGCTTTTTACACCTTTTGACACAGACTACTTTGGATCATTTGTTGAAAACCATCAAAAGGGGGTTTGAAAGAAAACAGTCATCTGCATAATTTGTTTTCCATTTCCCCCCTTTTACCTTTTTCTCCCTGGGAGCGACGGACTTCTAAGTGCATCATTATGTTGAACAATATGGATTTGAATGCGAAAGATTCTTTTTACCCCCAGTTTGAGAATTGCAACGGTTCTTCCCTGGGAATGGAAAACAGCGTGCGAAAAGATAACCAGGAGGTGTATGTCGATGCAGAGCGGGGGGTACCTGCCCAGTTTGGCCACGGTGAGTTCACATTATTGCACAGTCGATGAAATGTGCATGCATGAGAATTTAAATGTGTCAAATAAGCGCAGCACGGGAAAAGGATAACTGTGAAGTCGTGTGGGCTATATCAAGGCTTCTTATCAAGGCATTCCTGTGCCTGAATGCGCCTGAGTGTTTATGTAACGCCGATTTTCTCCTCCGTTTAATTTGCACTGATGCTCCAATTTAAAACCCTCGCGATGACAAAGTTTTCTTTCTCTCTCTAATTCAACAGAAGGAACCCCTGCAACCCTCAAAACTGAAGCTTCCAGTTCGGAATTTGCTTTTAACCCATGCGAGTGCCCAAAAGACACATACAATCCCTCCTCGCTCGCCTACTCTGGCAGTTTCTATGTTGAGGCATCTCAGGGAGCGCCGTGCAGCACCGAAACACTCCTCAATATGATCACTGAGATTGTGGGTATATCTACACTGCCACTTTCAGAAGTGCAACAGAGCGGCAACAGTCGGGAAACTTATCCATCACCTGCGCCGATGGACAGCAACAATGGCAATTTTGGAGACCCCGGCGTCAAGAGGCAATCGTACATCTGCTCCGGACCTTCCCCACCTGTGTACTCTCCAGACCAGACGTGCCCGAGGTATGCCGATGATCAGGCCGGCAGCCAGGCCCAAGATCCATCCACTTCCCAGCTGAGCTTCGGCTCCTGTCGAGCTCCAAACCAGAAGAAGGATGAACCAAAGTCGGAGGCCGCATCTTTCCCAGTCGTGGTCAAGAATGAGTTTGACAGCAGCTGCTACGAGTGGGGAGCATTTAACAAGTCTGACTGTTTGGAGACGAGTTTCCAGACAGAAACCTTCCCGATGTCAAGCGATTTCCCCCCCGACCAGCAAATGGATGTTAAGGAACTCTTGGACACGTTCCCCCCGATTTGTCCCAACCCAGAGATGGAGTTTAAAGTGGAGGGAGGTATCAAACAGGAACCCTGTTTCTCTGACACCTGTTCTCAGAGCTACTCCAGCCCCCTGTACAATAATTACCTCCCACCACCTCCAATGGGCCTCTCCTCTAACCTGAAACCCTTCCCCGAACATCCACAGCCATCTAATCAATGTGATTCCTTGTACACATCACCAGCTTTACCGAGCACCATAGACTCCATCCTGTACTCTTCCTTGTTGCCAGATTCTTTTGCCCAAAGTTACACCACCCGTGCGACGAAGCCCCCCAGGGCCAGAAAGAGCCCCGCCGCCTCTCACGGCCCAGCCAAAGAGAAACCCTTCGCCTGCCCCATGGAGAGCTGCGACCGGCGCTTCTCCCGCTCGGATGAACTCAACCGGCACATCCGCATCCACACGGGCCACAAACCTTTCCAGTGCCGCATCTGTTTGCGCAGTTTCAGCCGTAGCGACCACCTTACCACCCACACCAGGACTCACACCGGAGAGAAGCCGTTTTCCTGCGATGTCTGCGGCAAACGGTTCGCCCGGAGCGACGAGAGGAAACGGCACGGACGCGTACACCTGAAACAGAAGGAGAAAATGGAAATAAAGCCACAGGTGACCACCGGAGCATGGCCATTCACTCTTCCCGAGGGAATTTGAAGACAAGGCTATAGTGCCCACACATACAACATTAGGATCTTTCCGTCTTGGAAGATAAGCCAGCAGACTACAAGTTGATGTCCGAGTTGCTTTGACTGGCAAGCCAATGCCTGACAGCAGAGGTTTTGCAAATATTGCAGATTTTTTTTTGAGGAGCAGAAAGGCAGAGGAGACTGAGAGATGACTGCTTCGACCTTATTGCCTGCTTCTGATGCTGCTGGCTTTATGCAAACATGCATAAGTTGTAAAAGTGGGTAAACAGACCAACAGTGACCTGTTGCTGTTACTGTCAGCCGTGCCAAACCTCTCTGCTGCGGCATTGCATGACTGCTGTTCAGCACCTCCTCATCTGGACAGCTCCAACCTCCACCGCCTCTGAGCCTGGATGGTTTGCACTTACAGAATATTAATATCTCCATTTAAGATTCTTATTTTCTGCTTTTAGCATTCTTAGAGCAATGGTTTGGACTATGTTTCTTAAAATGCATGTTTATGTCAATGTTTTTTTTCCTTTAACTGGAATAACAACCACTGTCAAGGTACTCCTTCACTCCACAGTGAGGGTTATTGACATGAATGTATGCTAACGTATTTATGGCTTTGACCATAAAGCAGTCCATCTTAAATCAAATTTAGTGTTTGTTTAACTTCTTATCATTTGGCTGTCAGTGTTTTTGTCATTAGTCTTTGTGTTGTGTTACAATTGTTTGGATTATTACAATTGTGAAAGATATATCATAAATGGGAAATAAATATATTTGTATTATTGTACTTCTTTGTATTTTTATAGCTAACTGTATATTTTAGATTTATTTGAGCGTCATTTATCGAGGTGAAATGTATTCTACATCATTAATAATGTCTTGGTTTTCGAGGGCTACTGTTTAATAACACAATATTTTAAATGTTACAATTTGATATCAGAAACATTTTCGCACTTCATCCATGATAAGAGTTATTCCATTGAACTGCTGATCTAGATTTAAAAGGGACCAGTATGTTAACTAGTTGTGGTATGGCTTTTAAACAAAAATGATTTTACAGTATGTACAGAATTATGTTTAATCAAGCTAGGAAGAGACTAGCAAATCGTATAAAAATTGCTTTTGAGTAATCAGGTAGCACACATTGCTGCGAGTTTCTGTGGACTTTACCTTGATGATGAAATGGGTTTTGACTCTGGTATCTTTTGCTGGAGACACTACATGCTGAAATGTTCACTTTAGCAAAAAAAAACAAAAACAATGTTGAGAGTTTGGTGAGGTTTTCACCAACAGGGTACTGCAAAAAAAAGTAATTTAACTCGCCTTAAGTTATATTAACTGTTTAAGTAAAGATTTTGTACATATACAGTTTCTACAATACTTTAAATTGATATTGATGTTGTTATTTTTATGAAAAGTTTATGAACAAAATAAACATTTTCTGGAAGCAGCACGTTTTCTTGTGCATGGTTTAAAATGATCAAAATGACTATTTTCCCATTCTCACATTGCCCACATGTTTCCGACCCCCATCAGAGCATTCAGATGAGTGTATCTCTTCCCAAAATATACATTGTAACGGTCCACCTGTGGCATCACGCTGTTGCCCGCACATTAGACATTACAGTTCCACCCTATGACTCAAACACATTGAAGTGAATACCCTATTACTCAGTGCTGTGATCCTGAATTTCCTCAACTTTCAGAGATCACTTTCTCATGTTGTAAATGTACACAATGAATACCATGGGCTCCATGATAACATCTACAGGAAACCTGTTAAGCAGGACATTTTGTTGCCATGATCTGATGCTCTCAGTTCATTCGTTCCTTTGTTCATTCACTCATCCATTTTTGCAGTAAAATAATATTAATTTCCACTAAATTGCTGAACATGATTATGGTCTATTACCATGTATTGTTTTCTCTCAAAGAATAGTGGTACTGAAGTCTCCCCTTGTCAAAACTGCCTGTGCAGTTTTTGTAAATTCAGTTAATGGTCTCTGTGCCTTGAAATGTCTCCACTAGAATAAAAAAAAGAGAGAAAGCAAAAAAAGTGGTGCAAGCCATTGCTTCTTTTTGTGATAGGGAGGGCATACAAAATTTTCTGTCACTACAAAGACCAGACCCAAAAGGCATTGCATATTCAAGTGAAGTGGCAAAATTCCCAACTCTTTGAGTGTAGAACAAGTAATGTTTAAGGTAAGCAAATGTGACTTGTTTATAGCGCAAACTATACATGCAAGAGATTTGAGGAGAGGAAACTTGTGTCTACACTAAAATGCGATTTCAAGATGCTTTGTTCTCTGTGCATCTTTCTAGGACACCAAGATCTGACAATCAGTCATTGCAGACCATGCAGGCATGTCTTACCTGGGGACATGCATAGGACATGTATGTACCCATGACGGAGTCGGCCGGCAGAACACTACTCTGCTTGCGTAAGTGCTGGCGTTGTCTGTAGCTGACAAACATACTGTACGAGTGTGAAAATGCAAGCTGCCACATCAATGCAATGTGAAAAGTATGTAACCATCCTCTCCTGTCCATCGCTCATCATCACTTACAATAGCACAGAGCCCAGCCTGTATCAACATGCAATCCCCTATCCATGTTGTTTTAGTGGCAAACATTGTCCAGTGATGGATAGTTGAGCTTTTGAATTGCAGCAATGTGCAGTCACAGTGACCATTATCCAGACACTTGAAGACTGAAGAGTTATTGAACTCTGCCCAGTGATGGAATTTCTGCATTTGTGCATTTGGAAGCTCAAATTCACATTTGCATATTGTAAATGGTGCTTGATATATCTACAGCATGTTCGTATGGTTTCAACTGTGTTGTCTTTTTCAAACACATTTACAATATCATAAGCCTTCCTAACTCCCGCTTTGATACAGACAAAGGACAAAAATCAGTTCTTTTCCACTGACTGACATTTTTTTTTTTTAACTCCTGTGGATGTGCGTAATTGCTGGAGCCATTAAGTAATTGCAGGGAGGGCACATGACCACCACTGAGAACCATGCTTTCTCAGAATGTGGACCTCTGCCGTGAATGGTAGCACATAAAAGTCCATTAAATTCTTGCCTGCATATTACTAATGCAAATATGCTAACATTAGTACTGTTGATGGGGGGGGGGGGGGGGTTATCCAAGGTAATGTCTCTGTGTGACTAACATATTCCATATGTAACCAGGGAGAAAACCATGAACAGATGTGATTTCATGTCTTCATTGTCTCATCCAATTAATCGCTTGATGTAGGATTGCTTCTGGATAAGTCAATGAGACTATTTATCTTCTGTACCAAATGAGTACTTTGGCTCAGGATTAAATGAAAAAAAAATCTTTTAAAATGACAGTGAAGGATTAGATGGGGCCCAAATTCTGAGGATAAGTGTCAGTGCAGAATGATATGTACTAACATATTCATTACTTGCAAGCACACACTTTCTCTTTCCTCTGATTGGTACACAAAAGGTTGTTTTTTTTCAGCATAATGTATTTTTTCTTTTGCATCATGCAACGCTGACCTCCAGTAGATCTATATTATATAGGCTGAATACTGGAGCATGCCACCCTCCTCAGTGTCAAGCCCATCCACATCTGTGCTGCCATTAGATGTCTGAAGTCTATCTTAAGAGGGACAAGTACAGCCCCAGTCGTCTCTGAAGAGCCCAACATCCCTTTTATCCATGCTTGAACTCCAAACAATTCTACCTCTACAACAATAATCCAATAATGACTTCCAGAATGTATGAAAAGGAATTTATTTGCTTATATGAAGGATCTGAGGCTGATTCAGTGGTTCAAGCTTTGGGTATCAGGTCACCTCAAGTACCTATTAATAATCACAGTCCTACTTGAGACGGTCTATATGGCCACACAGTCTCATTCGCTTGTGGATTGATCTATTGTGGGGTAATCACCACGTAATTTTATGCGCAACTGTAAAATGTGCACCAGGGCACGTCATGGTCCTTGGGGTGGGCTCAGTAATCAAGGTGCATAATCGCATGGCAGTAATGGCAATCAGGCTTAGCGGATTAATTCCTCGGATCATACATCAGCCCATTGGTCCAGTATCTGATCATGAAGAAGGGTGTAGGTGGTCTGGAGAGTGCAGGTGATTAAAAAGAAGAGAACCATTGTGAAGAGAAGGAGCTCGTTATGCAAACATTTTAAAGTGCCTAATTCTTTCCATTGTTCAGGCTCACAAATTCTTCATTTGTATTACTAACTAGGCGACGCTCCAGACTTAGAAAAGAGCCTTATCCTTGCTCCTTCATAAACTACAAGTCAATTCTAGGGTCAGGGAGTCCAGGACACAACATCTCTATGGTAACTACTTCAAAGGACTAGCTAGCTGAATGACTTCATAGCAATTCAGTTACTCAGGAAAATTTACAGCTGGCCTTGGACCATTCCAGGTTTAAGCCCTTGCAATACTGCAGCAGCACTGTGGTGCAGCTGTGTGTATACTGTGGAAAATTAGACATTCAATGGAAAAAAAAGCATTTAGCTTACAACCAACCAGGTAACTCAGGATGTGACATGTTGTTCGGGATGTTAGGTGTGCTTATTAACACAGTCTCAGTTTTGGTTTGCATGATATTTCCTCTGAACATTTTTTGTTTATAATTTTGAAATAGCAAAGAAATAAAATAACCACTGCAACACTGCAAGGCAACTTATATAACAAATCATAACAATTGCACACTGTCACCAGGATAGCTTGAACGGCTGTGACAGCAGCTTGTAGTGACAAGAGGATGAAATATTAACTCGATCAGCTGGTGATGGAGTACTACAGCTTCCTCTGACAGTGAATGATCAGTCAGATCAGTCATAATAAATGTCTGAAAATAAAAATAAAAATCCACCTATGCTGTCATCACTTTCTTGTTCACACAGAGCAGGGAATGACCTGTTAACAATGAAATAGCCAGCACAAAAACTTCGACGTTTGCAGAGGAAATAAGCTTCGTGTGCACAGTATATCAGCAAGTTCCTGAGAGGAACATAGCTGGAAGCATCCTGGAAGGACAGTAATGAATCTGAAGAAAGTTGTGTAAGTCATGCTTTTACTTGTTGCAAATCTCTAGAAACCTGCTGTCACATTAGCAAAAAAAAAAAAATCCACTCCTCTACATAACATCACCATATGCACACAACTGTTAACCCCTCTTCCCATGTAATAACTGTGCGCATGACCATGTGTCCAGTAGAGCTGTGAATGATTACTTATAGTGCTTTGACATTTGCAACAGCAGTAATGAGGTATATCTGTGACAGCTGTGTCACTACCAACAGCCTATGCCTCAACTGTTCAGTTCAACGCTTGGAAGGAGGCATACAATGGCCAAATGCTGGCACTCTCTCTAGATAATGATGGCTCACCCAGAGAGAAGCAAAGAGAACGTGTCGAAGTCTGAGGAAACCGTACACGTGTGTGTTTCAGTAAGAGAAAGAAGTGAGTGAGGGAGGCTGATTGAGAGTGTGCGTGAAGTGCATTAGTGTGTGTGTGTATATGCATGTCTGTCATTGCCAAGATTGGAGACTGGGAGAGGAAGCTGGGCGGGGACATAAAGACTGGTAGTATAAAAATGAGTGGGCTGAAACATGCTCAGCTCATACAGTGCACCCTGCCGTCAAGCAGGGCGATGATTTCCATGTGCATGACAGCCTTAACACAACTACAGTATGTATTCTGCATCTAAATTACCCAAATCAAGCATTGGTCTTTGAAGCTCCATGAAATGTATGCAAAATGAAGCTACTTCAGCATTAGCGGCTGCAGTTTTTTTTAATGCCTGTTGAATTTGTCTTGTGAATTGGAGCCATTAGCAAAGAATAACAGCGTAACGCAGAGCCTCATTTATTTTCTGGACTGCAACATGAAGGACCTCCATCAGATGGTTGTTATAAAGGGACAAGATCGCTTAAATTATGTCTATTTTTTTGTTTTATTTATTTTTGTTTTGTTTTAATTTTTGTTTTATTCTAATCAGTTTTATTCTATTCTATTCTATTCTGTCTTTTAATTTACTGTTCTATTCTATTGTGTTATATATACAGAGATATATACAGTGTATCTTAACTACAGTTTATAGTCAAGTCCATTCCTCTAAAATGTAGTGGAATATACATAAGTATAAAGTAGCACAAAGTAGAAATGCCCAAGAATTGAGTAAATTATGACTCAGTAAGGATATCATGTAACACTGCTGAACACAAATAAAAAGTACTCTATGCTTCAATCAGTGACTAAGTACATTTACTCAAGTACAATTCTCACATACCGTTTTGAGGTAGCTAAGTATTTCCACTTTCTGCTACTTCATACTTCTACTCCACCACGTTTCACTCCAATACATTTATTTGACAGCTATAGTTAATTTGCAGGTTCAGATGAAATACCTGAACTGATACAAAGTAATGAAAATGTCCTCCACAGCATGAAAACCTACATGCTTATGCATCAGTAATAATATTCTAATAATTCAATATATAATGTTCCTCAGACAGGCAGGGGCCATTCTTTTGTATTATGTGTTACTTTTGATTCACATTTTGCTGATATTACTTTTGTATTTGGAATTTTTATTCTCTTGGAGTATTTTTACTGTATTGCATGATGACTTTTACTTTAGTCTAAGATCTGAATACTTCTTACACCACTTCCTGCTTGTACTTGCTGCAGGGGGGGTCCTCTGGTTAGCAGCATAGCAAAGCTGTAGCATCACACAGTCCCCCCCCCCCCCCCCCCCCC
>JBBPCS010000283.1:9846589-9857238 GCA_037974645.1 Hollardia meadi
AAAAAAGATGCGTATATATCGGCATCGGCAATCGGCCTAAATGAGTTTGAAAATATCGGCATATCGGATATCGGCAAGAATCCAATATCATGCATCCCTAATTGTGTGTCCTTGAGGCCTGATAAACGTGTTCAATGTATTTCCTTTCTCAAATGATTTGCATCTGGAAAATGTTAAACCTTCATTGTTTACATTCATGTTTGTTGACTAGCAGGCTTCTTCCTTGCCTTTATTGATGCATTCTTCTTGGCAATGTTACTGCCACCAACTGAAGCTGAGTGTAACAGCAAACCGTGCATACACATGAGCATCCTCATGTGTATGCATGACATAGTTACAAAATGGGGACTCACTCATAAAAAAATGCTCTATACTGCTTTAACTGTCCAAAAACTCCACAGGGTGCCTTTAAAAATAATATCATTGTATTATTTCCCAGCTTTACTCTGTGCAGCAAAATACAATTAGGTTAAAAGAATTTTAAGCTCTTAAAATGTTATAGTGGCTTAATCTTGTCCATTGATGACTTCTTTATGCTTTGTAAAACTCTTGCAGTATCTGTACACCCCTCCCCATCTCTGTGAAACGCTTTCACCGTCTCTGTCACATTCATGCAGATTCCCCACACCCACACTTCTCCACTCTTGCTCTTTGTCATCATCTTTATCTTTATTTATCTGTCTATTTGAGAATATTCTCCTGTGATTCCCTCCTGACTTTATGTTAGGAATCTTTTTTCTGTGTGGACTGTGGCAGTCGGCAACCTCCGTTGATCAGCCTCTGTTTTTAAATACCCCTCGATGCTAGGTTACAGCAATATAAAAGAGCCTTTTTGTCCTGAGTTCACTCTCACAATGACCTTCTTGTAAGAAGCATGATCATATTGAAGCCAATGTTATGTTCCATGTTGGGCTGATGTTAATGCCTGGTTCGACTGTCTGAAAGCTTGCATGGGGTTGATACACAATAGAAATGAGATTGTTTCCCAGCAAAGAGCCTTTAAAAAGCTTTCCAATAAAAGTCTATACATTATGGTTACTGAGGAAATAGAAAAAAACAAACAAACAATTAAAGCTGCAAGCAGCATTGAACGGGCCCTCGCACCCTGCGCATGTTGGGGGGAGTGTCAGTGTCACGCCTGTCATTGGCTTCACTTTGCGAAAAAATTGCACAGGGGATTCAAAATGGCCGACTTCCTGTTGGACTTAGGGTATGGCTCCAAGAGGCTTTTTTGTAAGTTGGGACATGATACATGTGCCCACCAAATTTGGTACCTCTGCGACAAACGAGGAGGAGGGGCTTAATTTTTGAAGTTTTCTAGGGGGTGCCCTCGAGACATTTTACAACTTCCAAGCCCGAGACCCATATCAGATATTGAGTTTCGCCACTCCTGATGCTTGTATCAAGTTTCGTGAGGTTACAGGCCCCCCTAGCCCCTCAAAAATACTAAAAGTAAGTAGGGGGCGCTACAGAGCCAACGTGTCACGTCAAGCCCAATTGCGACATAAATCGTAGGAATTACTAGTTTTTGAACATCCTAAAGGCCTCAAACAAGTGTTCGTAAAATGAAGAGAGACGCACAAAATCCAAAATGGCCAACTTCCTGTTTGGCGAAAAAAAATATTTTTTTTTTAGTATATTATGAATGATGAGACGAATGATTCCACCGAATTTCGTGAAAATCAAAACAACTTTATCCCAACATGGCCTGCACTTGGGGGCGCTATGGAGCCCGCCTGCCACACCTGAGCCCAGTCACTGCAGAATAAGGCAATTTCCGCCAGGTCTGAGGTGCGTGCCAATTTTTGTGAGTTTTCGAGCATCCTAAGCCCCTCAAAAATGCGCTGAAAGTCTAGAAAAATAATAATAATCTCTACAAAAACAATAGGTTGCTTGCACTTCGTGCCAGGGACCACTTTCATGCTTGGGCCCTAATGAGGGTCATTAGAAGGATATTCCTCATTAATACTAATACAGTATTTTCGTCATGCTTGTATTAAGTATCAAAAATATTTTTAAATACTGTAATTAAATACTGCACTCTCTCTGGGATTTTGTAGGGATTGACCAAGATGATTTTTTAGGGGCGATACGATACAGATAGTTAGTAATCAAGGAGACCAATAACTGATATTTGGAGCCGATGCAGTAAAAATAAAAATCTTAGCGTCAAAGTTTAGAATAATCAGTGATGTAATGTACAGTAACTTAGTACAGTTTATTTACTTAAGTACAATTTTGAGGTACTTGTACTTTACTTGAGTTATTCCATTCCACTGCATTTTGGAGGCAAATATTGTACTTTTCACTTCACTACGTTTATTTGATAACATATAGTTTTTAGTTACTTAGCAGATTCAGATTATTATTAAAAATATAAATACAATTCTATATTATTTACTATTGTTGTTACAGTATAAAAATGCTGACTATCGTATCCAATAATCGGCCGGGCCAATAATTTCTAATATTATGTCTTAGCGCCAGGTGGCTGCTCTGCAGAATGATTATTATAGAGCCTTTCTGTATGGAGAGGATACTATGCCAGCCTGAAATCCAAACGCGACTTTGGATGAGGGGGGAAAACAATGCACCCTGCGAATTGTTTTACAGTGTGCAGCATGCACAAATCGTGCCAAGAGGAAATTCAATACATCTTGTTCAACTACCATCCAGAAAAACAATGAGAAGGGATTATATTACACACAATTTAATGATGAAACCGTGCCATACCATACCGAAATACAAAGTGCATCATTTTCATTTTCGAAAAGTTCAATGCTGAAATCGTGCCACCAGGAAATGTAATCACTGTCCAATAACAGCTATCTAGCAAACGAGGGGCGTGGTTGAGGAAAGCAGACACAGGTAGTCGCTCAAGATCTGAGGAGAAAACGGAAGATGAGCGGAATAAGGAGGAAGCGGAAACCTGCAATTTCAAAATAAAAGTCTCAATTTCAAAATAACTCGGAATGTGAAGAATTCACAACAGTATCTCTGCTATATATCACGGATGGTCTTATAAAATATCCACGCTATATATTCAGGGCAGGCTGGGCTGGATTCTCCTGTGATCTTTGCATCACTTATCACTTTATCTATAAATCGAAATATTTAATATTTAATCATTTAGTTGATTGACAAAAAGATGATCTGCAAATATTTTTAAAATCAATGTTTTTAATAAATTATTTTTCAAGCAAAAATGAAGGTCAGACAAAACAAAATATTTAAAGATTCCACTTTAGATTTCAGCTGGAGGTATTGAGTTTTTGTTTTTTTACATTCCATAGACCAAATATCAAAAAATATTTGCTAGATTAAATATTAATAAAATAATTTTTTGCAGCTCATAGCGTGAATTTGATGCCTGATGAAGGTCGTTGACCGAATTATTGTATCTCTAATTAACTGACAGTGTTTAGGAATTATTTTGTTTGCATGTTCTCATGCCTCAAATCACTGTTGTTTCTTGCTTTCTTGAACACTGTCCACTGCAGTTTACAGGGATCACTGAGAAAATGTTTCCTATATTAGAATGTAATATAGAAGAAACACAAAAGAGGTTCTTCGAATGTGTCTGTCAATATAAAACCACAGTAACCACTGGTTGCACTGCCAATGTTATTTATGTAACGTGATTTTCACCTGGATTTTTTTAAACACACTAAATAAAAAACAAAATGTAAACTCCAATATGTCCTAAATGCTGTAGATGCAGCAGATGTAGAAGATGCTGTACTGTCTGTGTTTGTGCACAACTAATATGAAATCTCCAGACATTCTGGTGCTGGTAGAAATGAGAGAAGCTGAAGGCCATGGCTGTCTGTGTGTTTTATTGTTTTGTACACATTTGTTAATCAGAAACATTAAAGAAAGCCCCCTGGGATGTCTCAGCTGAGCTCCATTGGCAGGATGTGACATGTGTCTACCAAACAGCCTCACTTCCTTCGATTCCCCGCCTGGTTAAATGCCTCATTTAGTAATTTTAGGCAGATGGGAAGGTCTGCTGTCTGCAGTGTAGTGACTGCGTTTGTGAGATCCTCCTTCTTTAATAAGTGGGCACAGCTTGCCAGTAGACTCCCTGTTCCAGCCTCAGCAGACGTCTAATAACAGTCTCAGTGACTTCAGGGGATTTCCAGTGTATAAGCCCTCTGTGAAGAACGGCCTACGTCTGTGATTTGTGATTATATCGCCAATGTCTGTGCCCACTGCTTCTCTATTAATCCCTGCTGTAGAAAGTTCTGAGAGCGAGGTTCTTCTGGTTCAAGCTTCAATCTTGGATTCTTGTACAACACTGCAGCTGTAAGAGTCCAAATGGTCCATGATGAAACACAGACTGTGCTTGGCTGCACTTGATATGCAGACCAGGTGGTGTTGTACACCAATCCAAGTTCAGGACTTTATATACCCACACATTATGCATAGTAATGTTTTCATTTGTTATATTATGTTAGTATTATGTTCAATATTCAACAATACTTGACATTTAGAGTCTTCATTTCAGGGTTGGATCCAGGGCTTTAGGGATCAATGTACAAATTATTCATGCTAGAATTGGTCAAGGCCACATGACATAACATGGCTCTTTTACGCTATAACATATAAAAGCAGGCCATATGAAATGGTTCTTATCTATATAAAACAAACCTGTACCGGTGTTTCGTGTTTTGGGTTTTTTCACACACGATTGAGTTTTCACAACAGTAGATGAGCCGTGTGTGAAGGAGGCTTGTTGTTAATGTTTCATCCTATGGATACAGAATGATATTGGCACCAACTAGGTGCACAAAAGCATAAAACAACAGCACAAGTAGGCCTACATTCAACAGAAGAGGTTGCACCATAATCTGGAGCATCTACAGCATTTACAGGAGGACAGCGATGGGTCTAGCAGAGCATGTGCAATTCTCAGTAGACAGGAGGGGTAGAGTGACGGGAGATTGTCCACTAGTTAATTGATTGTGGATGGCATGGTTCTCTCGGACGGATTATAAATAAATATAAAAACACCAAAAATGGGTCGCCAAATATATTTCGGTGGCCGTTAATATATCTGGGTGGCCCAAGTAAAGTCTGTGTGTGGGAAGCACATGATGTATTAGTGTGTGTGTGTGTGTGTGTGTCCCACCATTAATGTATAATTAGAACTAGACTAACTCTACACCTCCGGTCTCTGACTGCACACACACCGGCTTGCCCTGCCCCTCCTCTTTCTGTTTCTCTCTCCCTGTGTCTGCTCTGTTGACTTTTTAGTCAGCAGCACCAAAACACCCAAAAACACAACACACGTCTTGGATTTTTTCACCCGCGATTTCCGTTTTCTCAACAGCAGGTGAGGTGTGGAAAAGGCCTGTTGTCAATGTTGGAGCTTATCAAAACGATTGAAAACAACCTGGTACGAATGACATCGCACCAGCCCCATGAACCTACAAGCTTAAGACAAGGGCACAATTAGGCCTATATTAAACTGCAGTCAGTGCATTTACAGGAGGAACGTAATACCAGAAAAGGCCTCTCGCTCGTATTGGGAAATTCTGGAATTGCTCACCTGGCACATACACCAAAAAAGTTTTCTAGCTCCGGGTTTACTTCCTGTTGTGCCTCACTGATTAAGCACAGTAGTGTTTCTCTCACTGTCCCCAACTTGTTCCCGTTTGGCCCTTAGACTAAACAATGTGATGACGTCAGAGATTTTTAAATCACTTTTCTCGGCTCAAGGAAAGTTTTAAAAATATAAAACCCCCATGTATTAAAAATTCATAATTGAGAGAGTCATTGACCTGGTTTGCGTTTCGAAGTGTCCTGTCACAGTTTGCTTTTACAGATGTCTCTTTAATAATGGTGGTCTATGGGAAAAAAGGTTTTGGGCAAAATTGGAAGCAATTGCACCTTTGTCTCCAGGTCTAAATAATAGATTCATGGTCGTTACTAATGAGTGGGAAACTGTGTACACTAAAGTGGCATTTATTTTAACAGAAAGCTGTTGTAAATGATGATGTGATAAAACATCTGATGTGTTGTATTGCCACTGACCATTTTTTATAATAAGTGTCTTAACTTTTGCCGTATGTTATAATGTTAGGTTGTTTCTGCTATCAATAGGGGAACTTTACCAAAGAAATACTCAGCTGAATTCATACCCTGTAAGTTATTGTTTAAAGCCAGATTGTCATGATTATGCAACCTGAAGACAAGAGCGCACCAGGGTTGTTTTTTTTTGCCAGTTTACACTAAACTGGTTTATGTGACTGACCTGAAGATCTTGCAAAAATATTTTTTAGTAAGGTCTGCTTGATCAGACAATTGCACTCCAAATACATGACCTAATGCAGGGGAATTAATCGAGGCAGGCATGCTAATTTGTTACTGCAGTGAATTTTTATCCAGTCAGTGGTTAATTGGATGAAGCCAGTGATGCCATGTTCTTGCAGTGATTTGGCTCTCCCTTGCATCTAAGAAGCAATAAAAAATTACAAATATTTTAAAAATATTTTATCGACACCAGTCTTATAAATGCAAAGTTTATTATTTTTCAGGAAAACAGTTGAATTGCATGCTTATTTTGTCTTTCTACTGGGGTATTATTAAAAATATAAGGTAGTGTTTAAGGCTTACAGGAAACTTCAGAAAGCCTGGATAAAGAGGACACAACTAAAATAACAGATAGTGGGGTTTCTAGTGATTTACCAGTTCCCCTTGTAAAGGACTTAAAGTATTGCCTAGCTGACTGAGTCAGACTAGTGGGTGGCTGTTGGCGCTAACAAGCACTCTCACTAATGGAACCATTTCCTTTTGCCATCTTCCCCCAGTCTTCCTTTGAGTATTTCATGGTGCAAGTGCTTTTTAACCATAAGTGAAATCCAGGTTTCCTGTTTCTTGACCACTAAACTTAAAGATCAATATTCCTTCTTACATAGTTCAGACACAGCAGGCTGCTGTGTCCAGACAGCTGGAGTAGTAAATATTGAGAGATGGACTGCCAATAATCACATACAAAGATCTTTCAGTCTCTGAAGAAGATCATGCAATACACTTTATAAAAGATTTCTCTTCACTTTTGGATGACAGTTGCATACAAATGAATTTGTCTGACTTTATGACAAATGGTTCACTACATGTCAATTTTTCACCCTCTGCTTAAATGAAAGAATAAAAGCTAAAAAATTTTAATCCTATGATTCAGTTAAATGTAAAAGCAATGTGACTTACTCAGCCTTGCTGTAGGAAAATTCTGGATATTTGTGTTGATCTGCCTGTCTGTTGTTTTGCAGTTGAATTAGAATTAGCCTTTGTCATCAACTTCATCTAGCACTTTATTTAACTTATTTATGTTCCCGTTGTTTGTGTGATTCTCATCTGATGTTATATCAAAATTCACATTACAAAGCAATTACAGTCATTTGCATTTTCTCGCTGTGTTTCTAGGACCTCAGGCAGGGGAACCATGAACGATGAAGTGAAGAGACCAGTTGAATGTTGCCACTATGTGTGGTCGTGTGACTGAGCTGGACTCCTCTGTTGCACATGGGATCTCTCTTCCTCCTACTGACTTGCTGTAGTTACTCTGCTTTCACCATGAGAGGGTCCGTCAGGTGTTTGACCTCTGTGCCCTCATACTGGCACCACTGTTGTGCCGCGTGAGTGCCCCCCTGTCCTCCGGCAGTTACTGCACGGCATGGCCTCTCTGGACCTGCCATACCGCTGTCCTCGCTGCGGGGAGCACAAGCGCTTCCGAAGTCTGTCGTCCTTACGTGCCCACCTGGAGTACAACCACACGTATGAGACCCTCTACGTCCTCTCCAAATCCAACAGTGTATGTGATGCCGCCGCTTTGCTGCCACTAGTGGCAGAGGGAGCTCTCCTCACACCTGCCAACAACAACGACCCCTTTGAGCCCCTCAGGCCTTCAGCTTTAAAGGAGCGTCGCTTTCCTTGCCGTGAGCTTCCTTGTGCGGATGACCTGAGTTTGACCCCGGCTAACTCTAACACTGCAGCCAGGTATATTCCCAATGTGGAGTTTCCCCTGGGGGAGATTTTTATGAAGAAAGCAATGACATCCGCAGACCCGGGTTCCCATGGAAACCCCAGCACAGCTGTGGCAGTGGCAGCTAATGTGGCTGCCAGTGCAGTGGAGGCGGCCTATGAGGAAGGCCTGGCCAGGCTGAAGGCGCGGGCGTTTGAACGGCTAGAGCTGGATGAAAGGCTGGAGAAGCTTTCTGAAGAGGTAAATAAGATCATTAACAAACAGCTAAATAAACACATAACTATTATGTGCAGGTAAAAGCTGGACACGAACTGTCTATATAGTTACTGGTTAGATTGTTATTATGCTCTATATGTACATGGTCATAGTAAAGGGTTGTTCAAAAGTTATTTTATAGACTCTTTTAGGGCCGACATCATCATTGCGTCACGGCGTTAGCTGGAGGCAAAACAAAGGCGGAACTGGAGGGAAACACAAATCACCTCAGGCTACTAGGCCACATAACCTACTGAAAATGTCATCTTGCTGTGTTGTTGGGTGCCAAAATCGAAGAAGTAATGACGCCAAATTGAAATTTTATTGTATACCAACTTCCACTGCCAGAAAAAATCGTTGGTTAATGTTAATTTTTTCAAGTAACAGTCGCGGTCCTGGAGAATAAGTGACCGTACATATTTGGAAAGACTTGTATTTTCTTCCGCCATTGTTAAAAAACAAGCCAACAAATCTTGATAGCTAGTGTTAGCTAACGTGTTCAGTGACTGTTTCTGCCTCCACCTAAGCAGCGCCCACAAGAAAACGTCATAGTGTTTACGAACAGAAGAGGGGTCTATTGGAGAAAGCTTGTAAAATTTGTCTCATTTTTGCATGTATCAAACAATATATGCCAAACATGATCCAAGGATCCAACCAAGGAACATTAAGAATTAATAAGAAAATAGCAACACACAAATTTTCACTAGGATTTTCTACAAAAAAATTCTTAAGAGTAATTTGAAAGGTGTTAAAATTACATAAGAAATTCTACCCATAATAACAAAACAGACACACCAGAGATAAATTGTCCATGATGGAGGAGAAATCGTTCATGTCATTTGGTTGTAAATTAACAAGTGTATGCTTTACTTCAAGTACTGGCGATTACCTTCAAATTCAATGCAGCCCAGGTAAAATACAAAATGTTGCATGAGTTCTTCTTACACATGATTGATTGGAGTGCTGTTGAGCAGCTGTGTGCTCAGTCCTGCCACTATATGTCATATGTCGCAATATAGCTCCTGGCCACCAGTGGAACTATGGAAATTACCTGCAGGACCTCACACATTTCATTTCATATTTCACATATTCATATTTTTAACATTTTTCCACTAAAGAACCTAATCCCTGACATGGGTGGGGGGCTTATATGGCACTCATGTTATGTTTTAGCGTTTCAAAAAGGACACAAATGCAGAAATACAGGCCAGGCAGGTACTATTGCAGAAACTATTGGAGAGCTTTAATAATATAAAGCTGAAATCAGACAACAAAACAGAAGAAGCTTTCAAAAAACTAATCAGAAACACACAAACAAACACAAAATAAATAACAAACCAGTGAGGCGGAGGAAAACCAGGCAAGAACACGGGAGGAAAATACAGGAGCAAATGCCAAAAAGACAGACAAATTGACAACTGCAAGAGGGAAAACACATAGACTGAACAAGGAAGCTAACCGGGAGCAAGTGAAACCAAACAGGGCCATTAAAGGCTGGAAGAGACAGGAAGTCTAAAATAATATATCACAGAAGAGGAGATAACATACAAATGAAACAGAAAGTAACTAAAACCCCAAACCATTACATGTCACACACAAAAGTTGTTGCACTATGTAGCTTACTCCAGGGTGCCAGTTGGATTTCCATAGGTGAGTTAGTGTGCAGTCCAGAGGCCCTGAAGGATAATCACCCTCTGCCTTTAAACTGGACATTAAACTACCATCAGCTCTCTATCTAACGTTCTGCTTTGAGAACCTTCAGCTCAGAGAGATAATTAATGAGTTTGTCAAAAGCATACTCCGAATCAGATCATTTACACTTAAAAATCACTGCTACAATTTATCAGTAGCTAAAGGAACTACTTCAGCCACTCTTTACAGCCTTATGGGAGGGTAAGGAGAATACCAGATGAATGGACAAAGGGTGTAATCGTGAAGATCCCCAAAAAAGGTGCTCTGAGCAACTGCAACAACTGGCGGGGAATCACCCTTCTGTCAGTTCCTAGTAAGATCCTGGTAACAGTCATTATGCAAAGAATCCCAGATGCAGTAGATAGACAAACAACTCAGGAAAGAACAAGCAGGCTTTAGGAAAGGGAGAGGATATGCTGAGCAAATATTCACTCTGCGCAACATCATTGAGCAGTGCACAGAGTGGCAAAGAAAGCTCTACATCAACTTCGTGGACTTTGAGGCCTTTGATAGCATTCACAGGGATAGTTTATGGCACATACTCCGCGCATATGAGATTCCACAACAGCTCATTCATATCATCAAGAGCTTCTACACAAACTTTACATGCCAAGTAGGAAACAGCGAATACAGTTTCAAAGTCAAGACAGGAGTGAGGCAAGGCTGTGTGATGTCAGCACTACTATTCAACACGGTCATAGACTGGGTGATGCGA
>JBBPCS010000283.1:9857338-9892226 GCA_037974645.1 Hollardia meadi
ATCTATCTATCTATCTATCTATCTATCTATCTATCTATCTATCTATCTATCTATCTATCTATCTATCTATCTATTTTGTAATATTGTGGTAATGTCCATATCCCACCTGGTGTCCCAATTACCCAATTAGGACACACCCCAGACTGAATCTATAAAAGGGTCAGTAATAGCTAGGTATGGTGTTTTCATTTAAAACTTTGATAAAGACCCCCCAAGGTAAAAAATTTTCAAATGTCGTGAAAAGCCACGTAACTAATAAATGCCGTTAATCAAACTGTACTCTTGCTCGTTCGCACATGGTTGAAGTCATCATCTTTGGCTTTTGGACATTTTGATGTTTTTTTTCACAATTTTATGACATTTTAGACACTAAACCAAACAAATTCACTGAGAAAATAATCTGAATTGTTAGTTGCAGCCTTCCAATAAATACTGCCTTTTTGAAGCATGGAATGTTCCATTTGATTGTCTGAGAAAGGTGATTATTATGGTAATTTTGTAGCAGTATGCTTTGGCATTGTTGTGTTTGATTGTATTATATATTGTACCCACATCTATATACAAACAGGACGGACTAATTGTTGCAGTATTGCAGTTGTATATGTATTAGATTGTGCAGGTGTTCATGATCTCTGTATAGAAACTCTTGTCAGGTTTTCATATCATATTCAGCGCGCGCACACACACACACAGTTGCTGCAGTGGGCCTCAACCCTGAGGCTTGATTTATTCCTGCAACCAGCTTTGATAAAGTAAGAGTGCCCTTTGCAACATGAAGAAAGCTGAAAGCTCTAAATGCACCACAGAACATGAAGGAGTCTTGCTATTTGCTGTTAACGTGTCTCCCTCAAAAAAAGAAAAACAAGCTTGTTTTTCACTGGGCAGCAATCATGAATGCAAAGTGAAGCTGTCAGGGCAGAGAGGGACCCCGCCTCATTAACGGCCGTGTCTGAGAGAGAGGATCATGTAGTATTAGCACTGCAATACTTCTGATGGCTTTCTAATGAAAAGAAATCAGAGCAAGAATGTGATCTGCAATACATCTCAGAATGAGGAGGGTTTGGACTTGAAATTTTGTTTGACACCAGCAATGAAGATGGATGTAATCAAGGATCTGTGTTTCAATATGAATAAAGTGTATCTCAAGATGTCGATCACTAGATAGTAGAGTAATATTTGTCCTAACCCTGGAGGAACTGATCTCATGTAAGTCAGCTAATTGTTTGGATGACAGAAAAACATTGCAGCTTTTCTCAAACACTTTCACACTATGACAAGACATGCAGAAAATGCATTGTACAGAACTTATGTGAAATATTTCTTTTAACAGAAGAACTTTGCACAATTATTACTTGACATGTACTATCTGCATTGTGACGTACTTACAGAACTCACATGACTGCATGGCCGCAGTTATATATGAAGGCTATAATGTGCAATTAAGAGCTTTAATAAGACCAGCCGAGAGAGAATTATGCTCTGTGCATTCACATTCACTGCATTCACATCTCCAGCAGCATAATGAAGTGGCTTATAGCACGAAAGTGTCCTGCATGATATTCGATAACCCAGACTACAGTGTGTAGTGGATGTTAGCCCTCAGTAAGAGCGGGATTTATGAATGGAGGGCTGTTCATGTCTGTCATTAAACAGAAGAGACTGACGTGTGTGTCCTTGAGGCTGGATGAGACGCTTTGAACATAAAGGAAGGCTGCTGCTGCAGCGTCTTTCAGTGGACCCTCTTCTTTCTCATTTATTTAAGACTGACAGAAAAGATTGCAGTAGCCATTGCATGTTACACTGTGAGCTTCTGGACTGTGATTATAGGAGTGTAAGATGCTTGGAGAAATGCCAGTATGTGTGTGGTTCTTCTGTGGAAACCTGCTATTGAGACAATGCTGTCATGATTTTTTTTTTTCTGTTTTGGAGCTGTCAAGCTGTCACATAGCTGAATGAGTGCTGCTGTTGTGAGGATGAAATGCCTGTATGCCTTACAAATGACTAAGCTAGAGCTAAACCGTTCAGTCAATTCAGTCATTAGTCGGTGGTCAGAAACTATTTTCATATTGATTGATGAATAATTTAAGTAATTTTTCAAGCAAAAATGCCAAGAGTTCTCTGCTACCAGCTTCTCAAATGTGAAGATTTGATGCTTTTCTGATTTTTATATCGCTGTAAATTTAATATCTCAGGGTATTGGACAGTTGTCGAACAAAATATGCTATTTCAAGACTTTACCATGGGCTCTGGGAATTTGTGATGGACATTTTTCACTATTTTCTGACATTGAATATATTTAAACACTAATTGAATCCCCACTCTACACATTTCCATATCTGTTATTATTCAGTTGCATTCATATTTTTCAGAAAACACAAAAAAAAAACATGAATGTCATCATTGCAAACAAGCACTTCTCTGGTTCAGAAAGTCTGACAGTGATTTTCAGTTGGCCTTTTCTCCCATAATGAATCCATTTCTATCATGCATGTTGGAAGGTTGTGACTCAGCCATCTGTGATTTTAAATTGAAGTTTAAATTTTGAGAGGACTGGTCGAGCACTGATCAATAAAATATTTACTTTCCCCTGATTGATCTTAGCCAAAGATGGTTGGTTTCTTGGGAAACCAGTCATACCTTTTATTTCAGCCTGCATCTCTTTCATCGTTCCTTTTCTTTCACCCTTTCATCCTTTTCTTCGCCACATCTCCTCTCATGTAGCCACACTCCTTACACAACTCCCCATGCTGCCTTTCTTCTTTGTATGTTTGTGTGTAATGCATACAAATCTATGACATTATGGCATGATGACACAATGTAGCCTGTTGAACAAAAAAAAACAACAACACCATTCGAACCAGGCGTCAAAACAGAACGACACACGGGCAGCTGTCCTTTGTTGCAGCAGAGAAAGCTCGTATTCAGCCTTGTCTTCCTCATGCGGGCCTTTCAGTCAATCATCTCTGCTCTTAAATATTAATGAGGCCTAATTTTGAATCAATGGCCAGAGATGATGACAGCTGTGAGAGGAGGCTGACCAGTGTTTTTAATTAACATTTAAACAGAATCCTTCAGAAGATCATTCCTTATTAATCATGTCTGTTACAGCTGGATGTCTTTGCTATACTAGACTATTTGTGATGGCTGTTAAGTGGAAGGGAAATGAAACATGGTTGGCTCAGCTATTCATTATTTCTATGAGCACATGCAGTAGCATTAGACATTTATTGAGGTCCTCAAAGCCATTTAATTGGTTCGATTTTAAAAAAGGTAGCTTAGGTAGATTGTTTGCAAAATCTCAAGGCCTAAATGTAGCAAGACTGGAGTTTTTTTTCAAAAGCTTAAAGGGACAAGATATTTTTAGATTTGAAATAAGTATCAGGAAAAATGTGCTGCTTATTCCAGTCTCATGGCTGAAAGCAGCAGAGATCTGGACCAGGGTTTAAAGGTTTGGCACTGAGGAGGAATGTGTGGTAAATCTCAAATTTTGCACCATGACCTTGTTAATTTTAATCAGTGGTATTGATCGTATCTCAACTGTTGTGTGTTAGTGTTCATATTAGTGTTGCACCAGGGCTTAGCTTTTGTACGTAATACCTCATTTAATTCAGACAGATCAATCAGAAATGTGTAACAATATGAAGATCAGAGATAAGACAGGATCCCTGTCGTGTCCACTATTCATTTTTTGCTTTTAGGTCTGTTTTTGATCTCTACCAACTTATACGGGAAATATCTGGCTCCTTAGCAGCTAAATGGTCCACTGTGTTCAGCAGTCAGTTGCTAACTTTGTCTGCTGTTTGGTGCTGAGCAGGTGGTGTGCAGTAGATTTTAGAGCTTTTTTGTTGTTGCTGAAAACAGCTGCTTGCTGTGGCTGAAAATGAGGCTTTGAGAGCAGCGAGAGTGAACCAAAACAGTAAAGTTTGCAGGATGGATGAGTGATGAGCTGAAAGACACTATAAAGCTCCGTAAGGCTAAGGGGAGCTCCATATTTCAGTTGCAGTTGTCATTTGATGCGTTGTTATTACGAGAATATCAGTTAGAGCCAAGAAAATATCCAAGAAAAGACTGAGAGTGGGAGAGCAGAAGTGAGAAATTGTATCCTAACAATATTGATATTTGAGACTTTAAAAATCTGATAATGATACATTCGCTTTATTTGACTGCATAAATAAACATTTCTGTTAAATATTCCTTTAAAAAATGTGTAGAAGATATGTACTATGTGGAACATTTTACTATTGAAAAATAAAATAGTGCTTCTGGTGGACAAATTATGTTATTCTAACAGTTTCAAAATGACTTAAAATATATATTTGGCATTTATGTACAGAAGTTTCTTGTTGCTAATTGGTCGATATATATGCCAATACTGACCTATCTTATACTGATATCAGCCAGATGATGTCCACCAATTAGTTAGTGTTATTCAGTGAACTTACTTATGGTAGCCATGTGTATCTCTGAAGTAAATTCGATTTAATCTACTAAGCTACTATATTCACATACCAGACATTCCTATTCAAGTAAATTATTTCTGTCGTTCATCATGAAAAAAATAATGAGAGATGTCTTCTGGATATCATGAATTCACTCAGCACAAAAATGTATTTTAGCCTTGGACCAGTGTGATCAGATATACAGTATGTGGTATATGTGGTAAGATTAGTGGTTATTATTATTTTTATCTAATATTTGATCACCTGTAAAATTATATGAATCTAAGATAAAAGTAAAGTCAAATTTTAGATTCAATGCTTATTTTTGAGCAGTTTTGATGTAAAATAAACATTTCATATCGATGAATTGTCATTTTTAAGTTTCAAGTTTTATGTTAATGTGTGTTATGTTAATTTATGTGCCTTATGTGCTTTGAACAACATCACAGCAAAGCTTGTGTGCATTTTTAAGTCATGTAGGTGTGTGTGAAATAGAAACAAAACTCTGAGGCACTGTCAGCAAACTCTGGGCATGAAGGTAATTTTCTCATGCTCCAGACTAACAACCTGCATAGTCATCATGGAGAAAAGATGGCGGTCTTCCGTTTCTAGCCCCACCCCACCCCCCGTCCGGGTAAACACGCGGGAATGTTTGTCACCTCGGGGCTTTATTTCCGAGGTGTCAGAGAGAGTCACATTGTGAGAGCAAGGTGTGTGTGTGTGTGTGTGTGTGTGCGTGCGTGCGCACGCACGTATTGAAATTAGGATTGACAACAGCCACATCCCATCCCTCTCCCCTCCTCTGTCAAACCTCCTGTGCTTTCTGCTTCCACATAACTGCAGATTTTCTGTTTGCTGTGTGTTGCTTTAGCCTCTGCAGGGTTTTCTCCTCACAGTCTCTGCGCCCATTCCCCCCTTTTTATCACCTTCAGTCCTTTTTTCTCTCTCCTCATTATCTTTGCTCTTACCACTTTCTTCTTGCATGTCTCCCAGGATCTGGTAAAGATTTTTTTTTTTCCCTCATCTGCCCCTTTGCCCACCCTCCAACACATCTGTCTTGGTCTTTCAATCAACTTCTCCATCAGGATGAGTGGTTAGGCTGCCAGGCAGTCTGGTGCATCCATGCATTTCTTCCTTACACAGAGCGAGAGATTGGAAGGCTTTCCTGTGTTGCTTCCAAGATGGTTCTTCTCACGGGATCTGTCTCCTGTAACAACAAAAATTTAATACAGTTGAATAATTAACAAAGACAAATTACAGATGCATTGTAATTTGCATGCCAAAACACAAATGGGCTTATACATGGTACATGCCAGCCTAGCTCAGTTACCCTATAAATATTTGTGACAGCTTATAACACTGGAGGCTGAACTAAAAACAGCACTCAGCTCACTGTTCTCCATTTATTAACTTGAATAATGAAAGCAAAACTTTCCTTTCAGGCTGCTTATTCATAGATTACATTATGCACGGCGTACAACATTATATCAAAAATAAATGATAGTTGGGCTCATCAATTGTGCACCATAATGAGATGCATCATATACAGTAGGATGAATCAGTGATTTAATTTGCTGTTTGCTAATGCATGTTATGTTGACATGAACCACTTCAAAACACAGCATCATGCCTTGCTTCATACCCAGTGTGTTCTTGATGTGCATAACGGTCTCTCAAGACTTATTTATACAGCAGTTCAGGAAAAGTACCTAAAAATTGTTGTCGCATGATGGGACAGTTCTAATTTTTATTCTCTGCAATCTTGTGTCCGCTTTGATGTTGAGTTTTGAGCGAATTTTCCATTTTTCAAAGGAATTAAAAAAGAGTAATAAATGCACAAAAGGTAAATATGTAAGTGTAAAGTGGATAACGATGAGTGCTTAAAGCTAAAATGTTGGATGGATAATTATCACCCAACTCCGCAGTTGCCTTCAGCTCTAAACATTTTAGCATCTTGCAGCTGATTTTTTCACAGCCCGCAACTGCAGTGTTTTGGTTCAGTCTGCTGACATCAGCATCGTTTCCAGTCACAGCAGGCAGCTGTTTTCAGCAATAAAATGCTAGAAACCCACAGTATCTTACCTACACATCACAAAACAGCATCACGTTAGTGACTAGCCGGTGAACACAGTGGAACATTTAGCAGCTAAGGAGACGGATACAGTACCTCTTCCAGGAAGTGGTGGAGACCAAAGCAGAGCAAAAAGGATTGAGCAATCTTAGATACAATCTTTGTTGATGTGAGGTCTGGATGTAGAAATCCCCCTTTCCTTTTGCAGAAGTACAGAGCAGAGTTTATAGTTTGATAAGGATGAGATGGATGGAAGAGCTTAAGGAGACAGTTTATGTCTCAGACACAAACACATATTCTTCACGTTTTCTCTGTAAATTCGTGCAATCTTCAGCAGTGGAGATACTGTAGATAAAAATCATGCTATCTTACATTATAAGCAGTAACCAAGAGACAAATTCTAAATCAGACTCATCACACAAGAGACGTTATAGCCACTTGATTGTAATATAATTTAGTGATTCACTGATTGTTTACTCGCAGATTTGACAGCACATGTGCTTTCATTTCTCCCCTGCAGTCAAACACCTTGACTAATTTTGGAGTCATATTTTTGTAATCTTTGCCTGAGGATAAGAAAAGTTAAATGTGCCAGACGCTAAACTATTTTTATCTTAGAATGCCCCCATTTCAAGAAAATTCACTGTTAGTGCTTTGGGATGGATTTTTTGATTGTATAATGGTTAGATGTACTGACTTTTATGTCCAACTACTGTAATAGTTGGACATAAAAGTATCCACTCTGATGAGTGGCCTGGTTTATTTCATGAGAAAAACCGGAGTGAGACAGATTTTATGTCCCCATTCCCTGTCTGCAGTGACGACCTGAGCCTTTTAGTGGTTCCTTTGGCTTTGTCAAGGTCAGATTGTCTTGTTAAGCTCTCCTGACTGCATTGTTTAGACAGTAGAGGCTCAGGCTGTTTACGAGGACACAAACAGGGATACATAAAGAGGAAACAAAAAAGGCCTGGAGGATGTCTGCAGTTTCTGGAAATTGTAGAAGAAGAAATTAGGATAATCTATTATCTGTATCAAGCAAAAATGAGAAAAAGGCTTTTCTTCTTTCCCCTGTTTGTATCATGTTGAGTGAATATCTTTGAGGTTTGGGCTGCTGGTCAGATGAAAGCAATTAAAGCCTTGATATAAAAATTGGAAATGTTCACCTGAATCTGCAGCATCCCTCGGCTTTAAAGGTGTAATGTGTAACATAGTTGACTGATGAGTCTCATTCCCAAGATGTCAAATACTTACGCTTTAGGTTGGTGCCCGGCCCGACCTACCAACCCAAAGCGTGAGTATTTGATGACCCAGGAATAAGACTCAACATCTTACAAATTACTTCTTTAAAGAGGTTTATAGCAACTCATTGTTTAGCTGCCCAGCTTCGCTCTCATCATTCTCATAGCATTGTTTTTGGTCGTTGCAGGCAGCAAAAAAGGCTCTAAAAACCCTCAAACAGCAAAAGTTAGTGACTAGTTGGTGAACATAGTGGAGCAATTAGCTGCTAAAGAGCCAGATATTTCCCTCAGGAGTTGGTAGAGACCAAAAACAAAGCTACAAGGAGAGTGGATATTTGACTCACATTCGTTAGGTTGCCAGAAACACAACTACAAATGAATGATAATGTCACTCTGTAACTGCTGGATGTATAAATACGCTACTTAAAAGCTGATTGTCAGTGTTGTGTTCACAACTTGTTTCTGCTGCCCACAAATGGCCAAAAAAAATCAGTTATTGCAGGTTTAAAGGATAAACAGCTGTATGAGGACAGAAGTGGCATTAGTCAGGTGAAGAATATCTGTGTTGTGTCATTGTGGCTGCTGTCAATAAGGTAATCAACATTTTACATTGACATTATTTTTGGAAAAGTTAACTGTTAGAGATGTCGATTACGACATAACATTAGATTATTACATATTGCTGGAACGTTGCATGAGAGACTTGTTAGCCTTCCACTGGCAATCCCATGGTGCTGTGGCTGAGTCTTCAACCAATAGAGGCTGTGTTCCTGACTTGTCGGCCAATCAGAGTCCGCTCACCCCCACCCCCCTGTGCGTCCCCAGCATGCATGTATTGCTACCATTTCCACCCAGCTGGACATTGAACGTACTAGTGGAAAACACTGCTCACTGCTTGACACCACACGTCCTGTGATGTGACTATTGCACATGCGCACATTGCAATGTTGATGCTGAAATGATATATCATGCAGCCCTACTTCAGGAGCACAGAGATCCTAAACTGATTTAAAAAGACAGAATTTATACCCTTTTTTAAGCTGAAATCATCCCTTAAGGGTTTCACACGAAGTGGCTACAGTGAAGATTTCAGCTTATAAAAAGGTATAAATAACGTCTTTTAAAATCAAATTGGGATCTCTGAGCTTCTGGATACTTGGATTACACCGTTAGAGCTGTATGGAGTCATTTTATGTTTCTTTTTGGTTGTTTTTTTAACGTTTTCAAACAAGGCCTCAGATGATTGTTTAGGAGAATGCTGCAACGCTGTTTTGCTGTGAAGCTCCAGAAATGTTTTGTCGACATCCATATATCACTATATACCATATGATCAGATCAGATGACACACAACTGCAGGAAACGCTAGAAATATGCAGTATTCTGAGCAGACTGCAGACGACTAACACTGTCTGAATTCCTAGTTTGTTTTTCTCTGCATCTGAGTAACAGACTGTCCCTTAGAATGATGGGAACTTGGCCCTGCTGTGCATGTGGTTGTATAAATATCCAGCTGCTCTCTCACCATCTATTCATCTTCTCTCTCTCCCTTATTGTTTGTATAGTGTATTTATCTCTGTGTACCAAGCCTCGGTGTGTGCAGTGTCCCTGCAAAAAGGGCAGCTGGTGTAAATATGAGAGGTTTTTAAAAAATTGTTCTACAATCACATAACGACCATTTGTTTAAAACACAACCAAAGCTAAGCTGCACGTGTCAGCGTTTGCCACAAGCCTGGTTCAGCAGATCAATAGTTTACCCTATGATGGGACTGATTAACAAATAACCTAGAATAGAGTATGTTCCAGAGTTTAAAGAATGCCCTATTAACATTGCTGCTCCCCTCTTTGCGCACAGGGAAGTTGCCCAGATTGACCAGTTCCTTCAGGAGACGGCGGCACGTGAAGCCAATGCCAAAGTGCGGCTGCAGCAGTTCATTGAGGAACTGCTGGACCGAGCAGACCGTGCCGAAAAACAGCTGCAGATCATCAGCAGCTGTGGCACCACACCGAACGGCAGCCTGGGGCGCTGCAGCCTCCAGGCCTCAAAGGGCAACGGACGCCAGGTGAGGATGTTGTCACTTGTATCTGCTGTTGCATTGTTGGGTCACTGCTCAGAACACACTGCAACATGCACTGTGCGATATTATATTAACTGCATGATAATGGACTAGTTGCACAGCAGATATTTTAATTTGTCACAGCAAGAAAAATACAGGTGGACTTTAATAACTGTAATTGTAATAACACTGATTTTTTAAAATCATTATTTTGAATTTTTGTTTTACCATCCACAAACCCACTTCAAGACTATTTAGAGTGCTACTTCCAGCTTTCTGACTGTCCTAATTCTTGCATAGCCAGATATATCTCCACACTTTGTTTTAGCGCTTTCCCAGCACTGGAGAACAGTCTGGCTGAACCCATCATCATTTTGGAATAGGGGAAACAATTGGTATTTCTTTAAACCAATCACATTCGTCTTGGGTGGCACTATTCCCAGAATGCAACAATGGTGCCCTTACAAAATAGTGTCAGACATAGCAGAAGGGGAGGAGAATGGCGAAGGAAAAAGTCAGCCAATGGCTTATTCCGACAGCCTACTTCTTGTGAGCCAGACTCGACAGTCCTTGACACACAAGCTTTTTGCTTTTGAATAGTGCATAAGCATTGATTATATTGAGTAATGTCGCTGTAAAGCACCACAGGTCAAACCCATAATAGACTTTAAGATCCCTGAGACAACAACTCCACTCTAATTCACAGAGACAATGAGCAATAGCTGCCTAGATCTTTCCCATGTTTTCTTACAAATGAAATTCAATAACTAGAATCACAGAGACACTGCTGGATGATTGGAGAAGAAAAAAAGAAATGGAACACACTGTACAGTCTTCGAAACCTGGCTGCAGGAATCTTCCTCCCACTTCAACCACAAGAGCTTCAGTCAGATTGGCATGTTGATGTTTCTTGATAGGATCTGGCTTGCATTCCAAATGTGGTTAAGGACAATTTCCCAAACTGGGACATCCATTTCTTTATAGACCTTGACAAGAAGTCTGACATGTTTGAACAGGAAAGGGCCTCTCACAAACTGTTGCTACAGAGTTAGAAGCCCACCATTGTCAAAAATATGATTGTATGCTGTAGCATTACATTTAACATTTTCCTTAACTGGAACTAAAGGGGCGGAGCCTAAACCCTGAAAAACAGCCCCAGACCAACAGTACATAAACATATGTGGTCAGGGGTGTCTACATACTTATGGCCATATAGCATATATAGCAGCATTTTGTTTTGTAATCAAGTGATGCTCACCCACCATAGCATCATAAAGTTGGGACTTTTTGTAATTGTAGAAAAGTGAAACTGCAGCTTGATCCCTGTCTGCTTTGCATTAAGCATCAAAGCTCTGCAGCAGACGACATCTTGACCCGAGAGTGTCCTCATGCTCTGGAAACTGGAGATCAGGTCTTTGTCTCCAGACTCTCTACAGCTTCCATTGTGGCATCATCCCTCTCCCCCTTTTCTGCCTTTCCAATTACACGATGCCAAAAATGTAAAAGCAGACACTTGCTGTTCTTAAAAATGTCACTTATTGAAATTATTATCCAACACCCCTGGAAAAAGCAGTGACCTGTTACATTGCACAAATGTGCGTGCTGCCATAGAAACCACTTCATGCTCTTGCTGAATGTTCCAACATGATTCTGCATCAGATATAAAGTGGCACAGATTTGCTCGAGAGAAACTAGCTGTTTCATTTTCGCCCATTATTTGGGAGATTCTCCATAAAAATCTTTTCCTCAGATCACTGTCACTGAGTGCAAAGATAATGATGACATCCACGGCTCAGTCACTTTGTATTGTCACACAGTGCAGTGAATAATCTAAGTGATACTTCTGTAATGCTTTAAGTCACCTATTTTAATGAAATTGCATCAATTTAGTCTTTAATGCCTTGATACATACAAAACTAAAACAAACCCATAACACCAAAACACAATTGCAAAGAGGAGGTTACTTAGGAGGTTAGCAATGCAGTTTAGAGTACTATTTGCGTATCAAAACTTTTGTACAATAATTTACATTACATTACATTATTCTTTTGAAATGATGATGTTCAATTCCTCTTCCCACTTAAGTTTTACATAAAATATGCAATGATATTTTAAAATGTTAAAGAAATATACCTTTTCCTCTTTCCTAAGCTAACTTAGAGCCATTTGACCTGTGATTGACCTGAAACGATGCTTCCTAAATTTAGACGTCCTCTTCTTTTGGATTTTAACATCAGTCAGTTTCATGTCTCCGTGCTCATGTGGGACTGTGTGGAATGACTGGTTGGCACCTTGTTACACTGTCAAGGGAAGCCCAAGCAGCCACACATGCTCACGACCTCACGCTCCTTCCCTCTGTCATGGCATCAGCGAGGTTGCCCTTGTCTCCAAGGAGACAGCTTTTAGAGCCACAGAGGTATTTTAGGACTGACAGTGAGAGAAGGGCTGGCTCACTTGTTTCCTGCTCTCTCTCTTGTTCAATCCAAGCTCAGTCTAATGCCCTTCTTCACAGAATGTACAAGATAAAGATAACTTTAATTCAGTCATAGTGTTTGGCCTTTTAACTCTGGATTAAGACCAGGCTTAGGTCACCAGATTTGTGTTTTAGTTTCTGATGAATGCATTTTGTTCCATCCATTTCTGGGAGATTTGTCCCCGTTCTGCCTTCGTTGCAGGCTGGCCAGGAGTGAGAGCCATGGATGGTGTTTCATCCATGGTCCATTTTCACTGGCACTAGGCCAGAAACAAGCTGTGTGAGTAGAAGCAGAGAAAAAAGAGAGGGAGTGACAGCGTTTGTGTTTGTGCACATTTTCCATCCGTGGCACGTCGCCAGGCTGGTACACCAAGTTCCACCTGGCACCACTTCACACACACACATAGATATACGCACGTGTACAAACAACACACACAGTGTAGTTCAATGCACAGGCAGCTTTGAGTGGTGCACGAAAGAGCGGATAGGAGGATTTTGCTCTCGGGCAAGTAGAGAGAGTGAGAGTGAGGCTGCACACCCACAACTAAATACACTTGAAAAATTCTCACCTGCACCTGTAGCATCATGCAGGCAACAAAGCATTCACTTGTATACAATATTATGAAAATTCAGTGTAAGTTTGGCTTTACTTTTATTAAATAGATGCATTTATATAGCACTTTCACGTCCACAGGAGGAGTGTGCACCCACCCCCCCCCAAAAAAAAAAACACACACACAAATCACACCATCATTGGAATTGATCATTATCAAAGGCAAACTCCATGTAGATGGATAGAGAGCATGCATGTAAGCCGCAGCAGTCACGCTCTGCTCACACTTCCTGTGTGCCGTTACCAACCCAGAGTCAGCATTCACCTATTAACACACACATTCATTAACTGGCGGCAGAGACTACCTTGCAAGGTGCCATCTGCACCTTCAGGAACAATTTGGGGTTCAGTACTTTCATGAAGGACACTTGTACACACACCTTCCTATGCTCTACCTCCATGGTGTTTTCTTGCTCAACCATACAGAAAATGCCTTCAATACCGTGATCACTTTTGTTATTGTTGTGTTGCAGTTTTGAGCTGCCCCTGATAACATCAAAACAGGATACGTTGAATTACTGCTTCATTTTATTGTCTTTTCAGTTTTACTGTCGTCCACTCCTCAGGAGCTTACTTACCAATGCCTACATAAGAGTTGAACACAGGGCATATCTATAAAGGGGCTTAGTGGTACTGAGTATTTCTAATACTACTTTTCTTTGTTTTCTTCCAGTCTTTCCAGAGAAACTCCAGCCTCTCTGGGAGCACAAGAGGCATGTACCAAGTGTCCGACCGGCGCTCCTCCCCCAGCACAGGGTACGTCAACACACTGCTGCTATTCCACTTTTTGGACTTTTCAGGGAGATATTCTGTCTGTCTATTTGTCAGTTTATTTATTTGAAAAGAAACAAGGTTTTCTGGTTTTTCTGATCCAGCTGGAGATTTTGTGCCCCTTCGCTGTCAAGTGAATTTGGCTTATTTCATCTTTCTAACCTTGTCAAAGTAGTGAAATACAGTTATGGGGAAATATAACTGAATCTCTGTAGTCCCGAAGCTTTTAAAAACTATCCACTGTTCTTGGTGCCAAAGGCCTTTCGGCTTTTTATTATAGCACCTCCGAAAAAATACTAAAAAGTGGAAGTGCCATGGTTACAACCACTTAACTATTATTTTGTAGAGATTCAGTAGATTCACATAATATAACATTAGGTTTCTGTAATATTCATGTAGCGAGGAGTGTGCTCAAAAGGCAGGTGTACACTATGGTGGAGCTGCAACAATGAGTTAATTAATCAATAGAAAGAAAATTGATCGCCAAATATTTTGATAATTGATTAATCTTTTAATTGTTTGTCCAGCAAAAATGTCAAACATTTGCAGGTTGGAGCTTCTTAACTGTAAAGATTTGCTGCTTTTCTTTGTCATTTATGATAGTAAATGGACTGTTGGACTGTTGGTTGGAAGAAGAATGTGAAGACGTCACTTTGGACTCTCAGAAATTGTGATGAGCTTTTTTTTTCAAAACATTTTTTACATTCTATAGACTAAATGATTAACCGTGAAAATAATGGGGAGATTAAACAATATTAAAGAAAATTGTTAGTTGCAGCCCTACAATGTGGCTCAGTAGAAGCAGTGAGGTGCAGGGTGGACATCTCTCTGCATGAGGTGTGACTGAAGTATTTCTGGATCCCTGCTGGAGATTTCAGACACACGGCATAATACTCTGACTAACACAACTGTCACTCCCAGTTGGTATGTGAATGTGTTTTCTAACATGACGTCACACAAAATCTGTCAGGCCTTCCCCATTGAAACATTGATACACACACTCTCTCTCTCTAAGTCGTCTGTCTTCTGGTTATGAATATCTCTTCATCAGGGATCAAGATGTTGTAAAGGTCATAATCTGAAGTGTGCAACAGTTTAGTTATTTATTGATACTCGCGTCACTTTATGTAGCAATCAGTAGTCAACACATGTCAGTTTTACACTAAAATACCTAAAAACTTTAATAAAAAGCCAGTTTTTCATACTGGTCTCATCGGGGGAACAACACAAGCAGACACAGGAGGTGGTGTGATTATTGAGTTGTTATATATTTACTCTCTGGTGCATTCTGGATACACACTCTGACATCATTAATTAGCAATTGTTAATTATGAGCTTCTCATGATTATGATAAATTCATATCATTAGGTCTTGCACAGTATTTCTTATTATTAATTTAATGTGGACTAAATATTAAAGCAGTTTTTTTCTGCTCTACAAGCAGCTCATAAGACTGTAATAAATCACAGTTGTGTCACTGACCCAGTTTAGATGGTTGGAATCATAAACACGCATCACTGTTTTGTTTATGCATAATCTCAATTCTCATGTGTGGCATAAAGCTCATCTCATCGTCTGTGCATTGCTTTACCTTGTAAGTACCGATAAATGGTACCTGCAGTATCATCTGTAATTCTCTTCCAGTTTTATCCCTAAAATGATGTGTGCAGATGTTTTCCACTCTTCATGTTATGATGTGAGAAAGAGGAGGGAGTACTGAGAAGGAAGAAATGGAGAAAAGAGAGAGAAATGTCCTATATTGTGAGAGGCTGATATTTGTAAGTGCTCATTACTTGTATTGACTGGGAGGTTATTTTAAGGACTGCAGTAGTATGTATGTACAAAAGCTGCCCTCATTCTACTATAAATCCTCTGACTATAAATCATACAGTGACTGTTATTCATTTTGGTTTCAGAGGTACATCCACCTCTGTCAAATGAAATACCAATACTACTGTTTTCCTCAGTGGACCTTAAAGGATGTTACTTTTTGCTGAAGGGACCGATGTCTCTACAGAAACAAAATAAACAGAGGAATCAAATAAACAGGTCACCATATGATTTAGAGCAGGTGTAAACTTTTTGTCTTTTATGTGTAGCGTGGTGTCATTAGATTATCATACTTAAGTTCAGTATCTGCTGTAGGTAATAAGTTTTATCTTATCGAAGCATCAGGTAGAATATTTTAAAGCATGATTAAATTGAATTTAACTCTCTGGAAATGTGACAGGGTGATCCAAATTTAAATGATAAAATACAAATGTCTGATTTTCAGTCTGTTGATGATTGCTGTGTAAATGTATGAGGCTCTTCAAACATCAACCTCCAGCTTGATTGTGATAGTTTGTTGGTTAAAAGCAGAGCTGATGGTGCATCATGAACACATTAAAGGAATAATTCAATATTTTGTGAAGTACGCTTCTTGCCAAGAGCTGAGAAGACTGATACCACTCTGTTAAATGAAGCTACAGCGGGCAGCTGGTTAGCTTAGCTTAGCATTAAGTCTGGAGACAAGGAGAAACATGTCTGAAGGGAATTTCCTCAAATTTGGCACAAATGTTGACTTGGATTCAAGGATGAAGTTACTGTATTAGATTTTGGTGTTCAAAGGTTAAGATCACTATGACCTCACAAAACATGTTTTTGGCCCTAACCCAATAATTCATATGCAAATTAGCATAGACAAACAATAATAGACAAACGCAGAGGAAAGAAATAAAAGACAACAGCTTTTGATCTGTCAGATATTCAGACTGTCGGGGCTTCACATCTGTACAGAATGTTAGGAATCCTCACATCCTTCCCAGAAGATTGTGTGTAGCTAAATACTTCAATAATTGAACCAGTCCAACGTTAATATAGGCTACAGTAGACTATAGCTATGATATATTGTCTGGAGTTTATAATATTAATGTATTTAGTCTTTCTGACTACAAATGTCACCATCAGTCACACAACATGTATTCTGTTAACAAACCTCTAAATCAGACAAATTCAATCAAAATCTCTCCAATTCAACAAAAATGAAAAGTTTCTATGAAACATCATATTGTTGAGACAACATCTAAACCAATCAGCTCTTTGATCAGGCAACGGCCAGGTGTTTCCCATCATGCCCTGGGTCTTGCAGTCAGTGAAGAAAAACTGCGGCCGCCTTGATCTCATGAGATTATCGTTGCCTATGTATTCATGAAGTCATAAGATTAAGTCAGACACAAATCTAACCGGCATGCATTGCACAGTGATCGCCGGTGATCAATTCTGCGCAGGCCTGGCTCATCTCGAACGAGTCTATAATGTATGTCCTGGTGGAATTTTGGGGTATGGCATCTTCCCCGGCTGAGCTGTAAAGTTAACTAGCTTAGTTAGCTAGCCTCTCATCCATGAGTAGATACACGCTTCCTTCTGTGCAGTGATACAGAAAGAAGCCAGAGGCAAAATATGTATTTTTGATTTTGGGGTAAACTGTCCCTTTAATATCTTTCTTTAACTACATATATCATGAGTCTGGACAAACATGGATGTAATGGCTGGCTCCAACTCTCAGCCTGTTTGTCAAATTTTATTAAATTAAATCTGGGTCTATTTATTCATATCTTGCACTGCATTATAACTGCACTCTAACTTTTATTCTCCTGTTTAATCCGCCTTTTTATCTTCTATTTTGTTTTAGTCTTTTCAAATCCATATGGCTTTCAATATTGTCTTGTGTTTCTTTTATATCTTGTCCTGATGCCTTGTATGTCTTATGTAAAGCACACAGATTTTTTAAAAACTTACTTTTCAAGAACAAAGTGAATAAGTGTATTTCACAAAATGTCAAACTGATCCTTTAAACTTTTGTGTTGATGATTATGTTTAGTTGTTGCTTCTCATGATTGTTTTTTTAGGATGAAGTATGGCATGTTATTGGATGAAATCCATGTGTTTAAGCATCCCATTTAATCATCATTTACAGTACACTTCCTTCTCTTTTGCTGCAGAGCATCTGGGCGGGTCAAGTCCAACTCACAGGGCTCTGGAGGTTACGACAGTGACAGCGTGGAGATGCATCCCATGGAGGAGTGTCCTGAGGCCCAGTACTATCACATGCAGTGCCGGCTGGGTGAGGGGGGTTACGAGCGCTCCCCTGGATGTGGCGGATCAAGGAACTGGGGTCTTCGTAAACAGGCTATCCAGAACTGGCAGCGGCGACCTTACAGGAACAGCACTGAAGGTGAGGAAGGAGACGTGTCGGACGTGGGCTCGAGGACCACCGAGTCTGAGGTGGAGATGTGGGAACAAGAGAGGAGAGCTGTGGCTGAAGTCCAGCAGTCTGCCGCTCCCTATCCTCACCACAGCAGGGCAGCATATCGCCCCAACACAGGTAACGGCTCTCTGGGACGTTTTTAGACCGGTTATTCTTAGAAATGTCACACACTCTCTCTAATCTAACACCCATCCAGCAGCGCAGACACATGAGAGCCAGGATCCACGATCTAAAGGCCCTAAAATGACTCCCATGAGAGCAGCGACTGATGTGGATCTAGGTCAGGTTGAGTTACAGTCGCTGTAATGTTGCTGAAGCTGCCACTGTCCAAAGCTCATGAGTGTGGATCAGCCATGATTATATATGGTAAACATGGAGGAAAGAGGCCCCATATCTGCTGCAGGGTGTAGATACAACAATGTAAGCACTTGTGAAAAATGACTTACACTCTGAAGTAATTTAGTCACAAACACTGCCACACAGTCAGCACTCTGATATAGAAAACACCAGGCCAGAGAAATACTGTATGTTTCCAAATTGCATCAGTCAAAAAACAATTTTTTATGTCAAGCAATGCAGTGACAAAAAAGAACAACACTTCATAATAAGCAACAGGACGTACTTGAGTTTTGTTTTTTAGGGATTGTATGCTGGATGCAGAATGATAGATGCAGACAGTCAAGTTAATTATAAACAAAGCAGAGTTCATGAAACAGTAAAATATGTGTTCATAATGACATACTAAATGTGTACGTAGAGTTTGAATTTTATATTTTTTGAGGGAACAAAAAATGTAGTTCTATTCGTAGCAATATTGTGTTATTTGTTTTTATGTAAACATATTGAGTTTAGCAGAATAGCATCCTTCAAACTCAGAGGCAATTCAAAGTGCTTTTCAGGCAAAGAAATGCATAAGAGCAATATTTCAAAAAACAAAAAAGGGGAACAAATTTGACTACACTAGAACAAATTAGATTTAAAAAAATCAAGATGAAATAAGATACAAAAATTAGAATAGACCATATACAGTTATATTGCAATGACAGTCCAGTGATAAGTGACCCTACATCCAATAAACAAAACAAAAGTGCAGGGAAGACATTAATCAACAACTTGGACTGGATTGTGGCTGAAGTTGGCGGGTTCTTGTTTTATTAAAGAAACAAGCAAATAAAAACAACCACCCACCAGGGACAAGATGAACATACAGTATACTGTTCAAGGTGTATAAATCCTGCCAACTGCAATGCAACATAATATAATCCATCTTTGTTGCAGCAATTTCAACTGTGATTTTACCAGCTTAAGTCATTTTTTCATGAGGTGTTTACAGTATTTTTAACACCAGACAGCATGTCTGTTATAGATGATGAGTAAACTAACTCATACATTGCTGTTGTTGCTATAAATTGTCTCTTGTGTCTTTGGTAGACATTGAACATACAGTATTAGCAAGAGCACTGTTTGCCTGTGGTATCATCTCTCATTCTAAGCTTTGCTTCTATGATGGAGCCAAGTCAGACCGCCAGTCATGTCCGCACAGATTGTACAGCTCTCTGTTAACTTCCTTCCCTGCCAAGATCCTTAAACTCACTGCTGCTGCACTCCATTTTTCTCAACCTGCTGGCGGGTTTCTTTCAAATACCAGGTGGACTGATGTAGTCTGGGAAAGAGCAAAACTGGGCCAGAGCCCTGTGACAGAATCATATGAACTGCTATGACTACCTCATTAACTCAGAGATTTTTCTCACATAACACTCAACATGTTACTGGCATTCCTCTGCTCTGACGTAGATCTCCTTATTGGGAGAGTCTCTGCCAGGTTTTATCAGATGGTATGTATCTACAAGCACACAGTTTTTTCTCAGCATGCAACACATAGCTCGACTTTTTTAGTTCATTTAGCAGTCTTGAGCGTAGGTGGTGTGTCTGTGAGGGAGAGAGAGAGGGAGAGTGTAAGTAATGGTTCATAGCCCTGATGGTTTCGAGCAAACGCCTTCCAAGGCCAAAGATGAAATGAGTCATCTAGGAGCAATCTAGCTGGGAGGAATAAGACTTGGGCTTTGATTGGACACATGGCATCAGCCTTTAGATAGCAGCAAAAGAGAGAATGAAAAGATGGAAAGAAGAAAAAAAAATTATGTAATCTCATGTAGTGTTTTGTTGGAGGTTGGCGCCACCATGTGACAGAATATTTTTTTTAACATTGTGACATTTACTTGTATTTTTTCTTTAGAAATTTGCATGGAGTTACTGAGCTAAAATTAGTGTTTTTTAAAGGTATGGTACAGTTGAAATGTATTTATGTGGCAGTTATCAAAAATAACAATTACGAACAAAACAAAAAAAAAACAGTGAAGAGAACAACAAAAAATTTAAGTGAAATAGCAATAACAAAATCAGGAGAAAGGACTGGTAAAATACCAAATATAGACTTATAAATACACACAATTGCAGCCCGCTTTAGTCTTACACCTACCCGAGGACCTCAGACTGCATGCAGGTTGATGCGTAGAAAGTAACTAAGAAATATAATTTGGGGCCAGGTCATGAAGTGCTAAAAGTAATAAGTAGGATTTTAAAATCAATTCCAATACATGCTGACTTCCAGGGTTAGGGCATTTAAAGGGGAGCAATACAGTATGTTCTCTTTTAACTGCCGGGCATTCTGCACAATTTGGATTCTGCAACTTGTCATCTTGTTTATGCCAGTTAAAATACCATTACGGTAGTCTAACCGTGAAGAAATGAAAGCATTGATGATGGATTTGGTATCTTTTAAAAGTCAAACATGAATGAGATGCAGTCCTTCTGAGATAGTAGAAGAAAGATTGGATGACTTTGCTAACATGAGGCTAGAATCAAACATCATACCTGGGTTTCTGAAAAAACTAACATTTTTAGATAGTGGATGGCATAGGTGGTTGATAATAATAAGGATTTTCATTCATAATGTTCACATGTCTTAAATTTTGCATCATTTCAACCTTTTACCAGCCAGAGTTACATGAGTGTGAATATATGTCTCAATAGGTTTAACTCAGCCATTGTAATGATTTTAAGAGAGAACATGCGGCCATTAGATTAGATTAGCCTTTATTGTCTCCCAGAGGAGAAACAATCAAACTACACTTAGCCTGCAGTATCACACACATTTCAGTAAACACAAGAGTATACACACCAAAAAATATTGCACAGTACCAATACATTAAAATGTGACAAAGGTACAATATACAGCAGAATATACTGAAATCTAAAAATATTCGACCCCCCTACATTCAAAACAGTCTGGTGTTCCAAAATTGTTATAAATCCTTGAACACTTCCAAGTTGAAGTTGAACGCAGTGGTCTAATGATCTAAAAGAGTCCCTTTTTTAAAGAAAAAACGTGACCCAACTCACATTTTGTTAAAGAGTTAAAAGACTTTTTTTCTTCCCACAGGTCGTTCTGATAGGGTCTACAGCAAGCCCTGCCGCCATGAAAAGAGCCCGTCCAAATCCAACGAGGTGATCAGTCCAGAGATCCTGAAGATGCGTGCAGCTCTCTTCTGTATCTTCACCTACCTGGACACTAAAACCCTGCTGAGAGCTGCTGAGGTCTGCCGTGACTGGAAGTTTGTGGCCCGTCACCCAGCTGTGTGGACCAGAGTGCTGCTCGAGAACGCTCGCATTTCTTCCAAGGTGCATAGTGAACATTTCAATACTGTGTCCTGTCTGGTAGTAGCATTACCAAAGCAGTAGCATGCGGTGCATTTAGCTGTATTGTCTTTGTATAATGAAGATTTTCACTGATCTCCATGTTTGTCCCGTAGTTTCTGAGCATCCTGTCTCAGTGGTGCACTCAGACGCACTCCCTCATCCTGCAAAACCTCAAACCAAGACAGCGGGGAAAGAAGGAAACCAAGGAGGATTACCTGAAAAGCACACGGTGAGACACACATGCAGCACAAACAGAGACACATACTGTATACATACAGAAGGAGGTTTCAGCTACACACAGATTCCAAAAAATACCTAATCATTTTGAGGTACCTATTTTATTACCTACTGTATTAGTTTGGCTTGCTTTGCAAACTACTGAACTGAGTGACATCCCAAATGACTCCTCAAACAGTAATTGATGAGAGGAAGCCAACAAGAGGAACATAAGTGATTGAATGATGATGACATTTTTATGCTGTTTGATTATGATCAGCATGTACAATATCAGTTTTCATTTCCTGATAGAAGACATTATTGATATGCGTGGTTGGTATCTAAATGTTTTGTGTTTTGTGAAGAGAAATTGTGTGGACAATGTATAGACATGCTGCCTCCTGCATGTATTGATGCAAACACTGTTATGTTTTGGTAAAAGTGCTGTTGTGAAGGACAGGAGAATTACTTCCTCTGCTCTGTCTGTCATTTTTTTGTTGACCTTCTGTTCTATTTCCATCTAAGTGGTTGTCTGGAGGAAGGTCTGGAGGCGTTGTTAAAGGCCACAGGAAGTAACCTGCTGATTCTGAAGATTTCACACTGCCCCAACCTGCTGACTGATCGCTCCCTCTGGCTGGCCAGCTGCTACTGCCGGGCTCTGCAGGCTGTAACCTACAGGTACACTAGGGCACCCAGGTCCCAGATCTCCCTGTCCACTGTATCATGCATAGATTTGACCCCAGCAACACTGCTTTAATGCGTCTATAAGAATGGACTGTAGACATAAAGTGTCACATGTCTGTAATATAAACACTAATTCTGTGTACACGTGTTGTGCTTCAGGAGTGCCACAGACCCAGTTGGCCAGGAGGTGATCTGGGCCCTCGGAGCAGGTTGTAGAGACATCATCTCCCTACAGGTGGCACCTCTACACCCATGGTAATGGACAGAGAAATATACTTAATAGATATTCTATCTGTTATAATATTAGTGCTGTGGGTTATTGAATGAATCACTGTGGACTATATTTTGTCTCTTTTAGCCAACAACCTGCTCGTTTCAGTAACCGATGCCTGCAGACGATTGGAAGATGTTGGCCACACCTCCGCGCTCTAGGTGTGGGTGGGGCTGGATGTGGAATTCAGGGACTGGCCTCTCTAGGTAAATGTTTGTAAAACAAATATTCCATTTCTAATTTAATGGTATGGTTGCACAGCAGACATTTTCACACGTCACAGGAAACTCACATGTGTATTAATGATTGCTGCATTCCTCTTAGAAGAGATCCTGCTATTGTGCGTACTGGTTTACTCTCACTGTTACTGAGACACTTAATGGAACTGAGCCGTTGTCACCGTTATTAATCCAACCTGCTTATTTTTTCCTGCAGTGCCAAGTCAAATGTCTGCTGTGCAACCAGTCTATTCCTCTCAGTGATTTGAGCTACAACATAAAAATGTATTATTCATGATATTGATGATAACACCCTCACACTGCTTTTTTATTCATGACTACAGTCAAATGCAGAAACAGAAATGTGGTGGTAAAATGATTAAACAACATTGTCATATCAGGATAGAAACCAGGGCAGCACAGATACTGTATTTAACCACTATCTTGTTCATACTTAACTAAATCAATTATTCTTTATAATAATCTGCATTGCAACCACTGCATGCAAGCAGAGCAAGCCTTTATGTTGCTGTTGTTGTTATACATATCCTCCCCGTCTCTGCATTTTCTTTACTCCCCCCTCGACCCCAGCGAGGAACTGCATGCGCCTGCAGGTGCTGGAGTTGGATCATGTGAGCGAGATCAACCAGGAGGTGGCAGCAGAGGTCTGCAGGGAGGGCCTGAAAGGTCTGGAGATGCTTGTGCTCACCTCCACACCAGTCACCCCGAAAGCCCTGCTCCACTTCAACAGTGAGTATGACCACTGACTACAGTACCAAAACAATGTAGGTAAAGGTTACATTTAGGCAGCCTTAACTGTTGTTTATGGTTATTTAAACTGATAAATAATAAAAAAGGCTACACTGCATTTAGCTTTATTTATACGTGTATTATGAAACCCCCCTTTCTGACACCCAGATAATTAATGCTGCCTGACTTCTCCTTCCACTCACGTAGGCGTTTGCCGCAACCTGAAGTCCATCGTGGTTCAGATTGGTATCGAAGACTACTTTGAGGACCCCAACAGCCCCGAAGCTAGAAAATTGTTTGACGAGATGGTCAACAAGCTGCAGGTAACAGCACGTCTGCGTCTCAACACCTTCAGACACACACATGTTTACGTTCAAGTGATTGGAAGGTTGGTGGTTCAATCCCCAGCCCCTGAGGTCTACGTGTCGAAGTGTTACTGAGCAAGATGAACCCGATGGGTGTATGAGTGCAAGTGTGAATGGTGCAGGCCATTTACCAATTACATGTCAGCTGATGAAACAAATAACACGATCCACATACAAAATCAAGACAGGGAGGGATTCACCCACTACTCATACAGGTGGGGAAAAAAATCACATTCAAGTTTCCATGAAGAAGAAGTCTATTGAAACAATTACTTTTCTTCCAAACAGTTTGAACTTTCAATTTAAAGATGAGCAGATCTGTTGTAAGCACATAAAATAAGAGTTTGCCCTCAGCACCACCACACAATAACTACTCTGCCATCCATCCAGTGCAGTGTAGACTTTGTGAAGGAAATGGCTAACAGGAAGGTTAGCTCTGTTAATGGAAGTCAGCTTTCTCTTAGCTTCTTTCTCCAGCCATTTCCTTAGAGTTTTGCACCACTGTGTGCACATGAGTAACAGATGAGAGGTTCAGAAGATAAGATGCATCTATGATTATCATGACTACACACCATTCAAAGCATGACTCAATTTTTGAAGTCCCAGTGATGGCTGGTTGTGGATGCGCTGGTGCTAACTCACTTGAGCAGAGGCTTACCGTGAGAGGCCCAGGTCATTGTTATAGCTGGCCACACACAAACAGAGATATAAAAGCTGTGAAATCCCAGGTTTTATTTATGTTTTGGTTTTTATGAGTCAGTTTACAGTGTGTTCATCTTGGATATTGCACTCAAGATGGTGGGCTTGCTCACAGCACATATGTAACCTCTCCAAAAGCCCGCAAACAGCTCTGATGTATTTTTACCCCCCCCTTTAAGTTTTCTGTGACGAGGCAGCCAAAGATCTCCTCTCGTGTTTAATCATCCTTTTTCTGAAGTGAGTTCTTTAGCGGTGAAGCTTATGAAGCAAGACAGACATCCTTAACCTGCTGCATCTCAATGCTTTACAGATTTGTTTAGCTTTCTGTCATACATCAGTCCTTGTACACACTTACTGTTAATGGAAGAAAACATAAAGGCATGCAGATGACAGGGTGAAATGGAGCATTTGACTGCCAGATATTTAGAAAAAAACTCATTGTGGTTGCCTTTGAGAAAATGAGATTCTGATATCCTCTCTTGCCTTTTTGTTTCAGGCTCTGAAGAAGAGACCCGGCTTCTCTAAAATCCTCCATGTGAAAGCGGACAGTCTCTGCTAACATCTTTTGTGCTGATTCCTCGAGTCTTGGAGAGGCGCCATCTTGGTTCCAGTCAATCAAAAAGACACAGCTGTGTAGAGCCCACTCAATGGGGTTGAATACATCTGCAGCACCGACAGAAACAACAGAAGATTGCCATGAGGAACGAGGGGTACAAGGCTCAATGTGCATACTCTACTAGTACAACCTTCAAACAGAAAACAATTCATTCACTATTCCAGGAAATCAATACCTCCTCCATGTTGAAAACAGTCAGTCAGGAGGCTTGTTTGGACAGTGGCACTATATATCACATGAAGGGCCTGTCTTGAAATTTACAAAGACTCAAATAACCCAACAAAGCTGTCAGATTCCTCTTCTTTGATTTCTCTGGGTCGTGTCGTCACACAGAGCCTGGTCCCTTTCTTTAAACGCCTGGAGCCAGGTGACCGCGCTGTACTTCACTGTCTGCATCCACATAATGCTTGACATGTACTCGAGACTACCTTCAACACCGACAGCACGTGGGCAGGAGCACATTATAAAGTGTACATACATTTAAGCAAAAGTACAAGGTTGAGAGTCTTGTGACAGGAGCTTTATGAATGCGTGTGCAGATGAATGAATGCATACAGTTGATGATTGAAAAAATTGTTTTTCACTCTGCCTGTCTTGTGTTGGAGCAGGACCATGGACAACTTTCAACACTTACTGCTTTCACCCTGGACAGAAACATGTAGAAACAGCACCAGGTGCAGTGGAAAGAGCAAGGACAGCACTCTGCGTAACACACAGACCTTCATGGTAGAGATGCTTTTAGCCTCTTCGACCTTCCTCTGCTGTGTTTTTTGATGGTTGAGGTGTCTCTAGACAGAAGGTGATCCATAATACATTTCTCTCAAAAAAACTGGTGCCATTTGTAACAGTGTCTGTCCTCATTCCAGTTTTCTCCAATGTGCCATTAATGAAGGAAGAAGGGGTCGATGTTTAATCTCTTCAAAGCAAAAGGAACTTACATTTTTGGGAATTTGAGTGCAAGCAGTTCTTTTCTGAAGATTAAGCATGTTGTGTTTCATAGGGAACATGGTCTCCAGATATATACAGGTGTTACAGTGTTTATATATCACGTGAGTTTCATATGTTACCATACTAAACAGTGCCATTCTTAAGAGTGCTTGTTGCGGGCGGTTAAGGCCCTGAACAATCCTTATTTGTACAGTATTTTTCAGCTGGGTCCTCTGGCTCCCTCTGCTGGTTTTTCCCAGCACTTACATAACCAACAGCCAGCTGGTATGATTTGTACTCTTTGCAGCATGTGTCAGCTTTACTACATGGCAGAACTCAAAGCCAAGAGATCAGGTCTTCAGTATCACCCTCAAGTTAGGAATTTGACTGGTGCATTGGTGGCTACAGTTTAGTTTGGGGTATGTTGAAGAAATTCTCAAGAAGTATAAGTAGCAATACTTGCTGTGGTGTTACGTACTGTTCACTTAATGGGGAGTTCCAACAATTTTAAACATCGTGATCAGTTTGAGTCTGAGAAAATAACCTTTATAATGTTATCAAGCTTATCACAGCTTGGAAAATGCTAATTTATAACACAGAGACCTGCATTACAAGCTTGGGCCCTGTAGTTGGAAAAAAATATGGACAGATGCATTTACAAGACAGAGGGACTATTTTAGACTATTTATGGGAAGGGTAGGGTTCAGAATTTTTGAAACTTGACACACGAGGGACCAAATGTTCGGATTTTTCTGCCAATGCTGCATCACTCTCTCTCTTTCTCTGTCTCTCTCTCTCGTGAGTCCCCAAACATTATGAAAGTGCAATACTAAATCACTGGAGTACACCTTTGTCATTTCTGATAGTAATTGAGTAATTGAGAGTCTTTGCGCTTTGGACTGTTGGTTGGCACTAAGGAGCAATTTCAAGACGTCACTTTGGGCTCTGGGAAACTGTGATCAGGATTTTTCACATTTTTTTTAACCTTGTATAGATTAATCGATTAATCACGTAATCAATTAGTAATGAACATAATCGTTATTGGCAGCCCTAATTGGCAGAAAATATGTTCACAATTATGTTTTCATTAGTGTATAATCACCTGAAACTAAGAATCACTGTGTTTTTGTTACTACAGAGGGAGTGGGTCCTCTTCCACTGAGTCTCCCATGTTGCTCCGCCATGTTTCAGTAGCAGAAGCTCAGAACGGACAAACCAAACTCTGGCTCTAGTTTTTGTGTTTTTAGTCTGTAGGGGAGGGTGAGATGAGGGGTGTTCAGTTGGTTGCAACTGCACCGCTAGATGCCACTAAATCCTATCGCACACTGGACCTTTAAACAGCACCCCTGTTAGACGATCACAATCAATCAGGCAGAACATCACGTCCCTTCCCTCACAACATGTTTACTGCAGGTTGCTTAACAATTCGTTTTATCTGGCACACTTTATTTTTCTCAAGGCAACCAGCTCTTCAACACATGTTCACATTCGTGGGTGTGGGTGTGGCAACAGAGCAAGGTGATGGTTTCTAGGAACACTGAGCAGGCATTTAAAGTTCAAAAACTCAGTGACGAGGACAGCTGCGGGGGCTGCTCTCTGCTGCAGAGTCAAAAAATGTTTATGAGGATTTGTGTAGCTGCATATTGTGGTGATGACGTTCCAGGTCAATGTGTGATATCAGTTGTGGATGTCCATTTCTTCACGTTCTTCCAGTACTGATTATTATTATTACTGGTAGTGGTTGTCCGCTCAGTTTCATTGAGGGAAATATGTTAGTGTGAAAGGAGTAAAACTTTACTGACACAATAAAGAAAACACAAAGCACTTGTTGATTTTGAGTTTTAGACAATCCCGCCTTCGCTATCAGCTAATCTGTACATAATGTTTGTAGAAAAACAACAACAAAAACAACAACAAAAAAGGACCATCATTTGATGTTATATAATGTTAAGGTCATACTTATGAGTGGAAAAAGTTGAAGTTTACAGGTCTTCATTCTGTAAGCATTTTCTCTCCAAAGTTGAATGAAAGATAAATATAGAGAATTATATTATGTATAACAGTAGTGTTGAAATTGCAGTTGTGTATTAGATACTTTATATTAAATGTGCATCAGAGTCATATAGAGATGGAAATTATTACCAAGAGGATTAAGACGATAATTCAGCTATTTATTTCTATAAAAAAAAGAGCGACGTGTATAATGTTGGCATGTTTGTGTTCGAGCATCAATCATTAAGTTGCCTTCTTAACTGTTCTGCTACTGTGACCAGAAAATTATTAGATGTTTAAAGAGCTTTGATTGCCTGCAGGTTAATAATGTTTCTCTTTATTTGATCTAGTCTATTGTTGCACTAGTGAGAAAAAGAAAAAAGATATTTCAGATGTTTATTATAAAAGTTGTTTTTATGTTCAGCTATTCTCAGTATTTGACAAAATATGATGCACTTTTTTTCCTGAACATTTTTGTGGACCCGTTGGTCATCAATAAGGTCAGAGACGACACTGTCGGTCTGGCAGCGTTTCCTCTTGTGGTATGAAGCTGACTATTTACTTACATTTCGGTTTCATGGGAAGGAGATTTTTGGAAAAACAGCGATCACATATGAAATTCTGTGACTGAACAGACGTACAGTTAGCCTCTCTTACAGCATCTCTCATATCTCATTGGTTGGGAGGTTAAAGATTGAAACTGATTCAACTGCATTGAAGTGCTTTTTAAGATTCATTGTCAATATCACCTTATGCTCATCCTTTGTATTTGTTACTGTCTTTGTTTTGGCTTTGCATTATTACTGTAGATTTCATGCTCACACCAACAGTACATTTGCTTTATTGTGAAAATGGACCTGCTGAAGATGCTACAGACCCTGTATGCTCTGAAACTGCAGATTAGAGGTGCCAAGTACGCTGGAACAATTTTTTGGCTAACATCTCCATTCTCTGCCTCTCCTAATATAAAGCAGAATAATTTCTAATTTATTTATTTAGTTTCTGAAAACTGAAAACCGTCACTTATAAACCCATGCTTCCTCAGTCATGTTTGATTCATTATTTAATATTTTAAATCAAGTTTTATTCCTCCTCTGTTGCAGTTACACCCATGTATTGTACAGTGCAATTGAAAAACAGTGGCTGAGTGTTCATGTACCTCTCTGTACATATTTTATGTATGAATGATTGTACTCTGCCCGTTCATCTGAATAGTATTTTACACATTACCTCAACACTTATCTGGGCAATTAAGTGTGCATTTGGTCTTTGTACTTTTTCTTTTTTGATTGCCGTTGACAGGTATACCAATTGATCCATGAACTTCACCCGTGTTGCGACTATGACAAAATGGATCCTGTTGCTGAAAAACACTTTCCCAAAAGATGATCAGCCTTCTGTGATGACTGCAATAGATGGAAATGTTTTACTACTCATTTTCACTAATTTGTTGTCATCAATAAAACTGCTTTAAATTGTATTCACTTGTACTTTCAGTTTATTTTTTAATTATTTGAAAAAGAAATGGAGGTCACATTTAAAGGGTCAAATTCCTTTCTTGATAAACTGTACATGTACGTACTGTATATATATATTTTTTCAATAAGACCAGTTCACAGGAAAGTTAGTTTGACATTGTGTCTTGGAAGACATGTTGCTGTTGAATTCCTTGAATGTAATTTGTCAATGCAGCACCTTCTGAGAAAGTCTGCTCTCAAGACACAATGCTAACATGCAAGAAGGCCAAAAACATCACATATGGAGAAAGGAACCTGGCACACTGAAGATTAATGCAATATGAAATGAAATAAAGCTGTGGATGCTGTAAGCACCATAAATAAAATTGAATTAACCTCTATGAAAAATGTCTCAGCACACTTGGAAAAAAGGCCAAAACTGTCTATATACAGTAGAACATCGACTGCATGCAGGTATATACCAGTATATTCTTACACATACTGTATCATTTGTAGTGACAAACTTATTGAGGTAGATTTGATAATGTACAGTTGAGCTGCTACAACTTCCTGTTTCACAGCCAGACACGCCGTTCATGGTCTTCTTCAGGTTAAAGTGAAGAACTGAACACAATTGTCTAATCTTACTGCCTCTATGTGATTCAAAAGACCTGTAAGGGAGTAACATTGTGATCTTGTACATCAATCAAATGCCCTTTATTTAATATTTATTTTATTTGATCATGTATATGTGTATAGGTTCATTTGTGTAGCCTATGTACGGGTATGTGTAGGTGTATAAGTATACATGTGCATATATACATTTTTTATTTATTTTTTTTATTTTATATTGTATTTATTTACGGTTTGTTTATTACTTCTAATCTTTTATTCATGATTAAAAAAAACATGTGGACAACGAACTTTAATCTTTAACCAAATAACCAAATCTTTAGTTCACCATAAAGGCCGTATAAGTTATAAAACAAGTGTATCATGTAATTTGTATAGGTCATTTGAGTGCAACTTCGTCAATTCCTGTTTAAGAAAATAAGACATCCATTAGACGCTGTTTCTATAATGATCTGTCTATTTCACCAAAACAGGGAAACAATAGATGACTTTACTTCTAGAGCCTCTGGTGTGCCCCTGCTCGACTGGGACGCCTGCCAGAACTTTGTCCCGCTGTTTCCCTCTCTACTGAATAAAGGAGGGTGAGTACACTGCCCACAACAAGGTCTCACTTTTAAAGCCTTGCACGCACAATCACAATTCAAGCCAATCCCCTTAATCCAGTTGATTTCAAAAGCTTTCTCAATGAAATACTTTGATATTTTACAGCTCCATAGCCAATTATCTTTTATGGGAGAGGACTAAGGCCACATGTGAAAAATGTATTTGAGTTAGGGGCAATTTATTTGAGTTCTGACTTTAATCTCAGAATTCTGAGAAACTCAAATAAAATTTTCACGTGGCCCTAATCCTCTTCCATAATCTTTATATTAAGTGTCACTCCATTGTTAAGGTGTAATTTGAAAAGGCTTGCTCCCACTGACAATATGAATAGAAATCTGCTGCTCTATGCACATTTTTTATTGTTTTGGTTCTCTGGCTCACAAATACTCTACAACCCAATTTTTTCTGCAGCAGGTTCAGGCAGATCTTCTTACCAAAAGAAGTTTGAGTAATGCCATTAAGGACACCCAGCATGTTACCCACAGATGGCAGTAACAATAATCAATGTCATATACTAGTCACCACATGCCTAAAAATAAACTTAGGACAACTTTGTTGTCTAAAAATAGCTTATTTTTGTGTGCACCCTCTACACTTGTCCTGCAAAGAAGGATTATGGAACAAAGACCAAAATCATTTTATCATAAATATAATCTAGGGAATTTGAAGAAAAGTGTTGCCATTGGCACGTGACTCTAGTTACTAAGAATATATGTCATGTTTCCTCTTTCCTCTATTGTGAATACCCAGTTTCTTATAACTGTGAAAGACGTTACTAATAAGCAGGCAGAAAACAAAGGATTTGGATAATTCCCCTGTTTTCTGTTGCTAAACTTCCCCAGTGCTTTTTAGCCTCTGTCATCGAAGAAGAGGATTAACACTGTTGTCCAACAGAAGTGAGGACTGGGTTGAGGTCTATTCTAACACCATCTGTCACTTTGGCACAGCATTATGGCTTTGGAGGTTTTTCTTCTCTTTCCATGTGCACTGAGTTTCTGCCTTGCTCTCATTGATTTAAAAGGATACCAAAATGGTGATAGTATGGAAACAGCTCTTGCCTGTGGTTGTACTTTCCTGGAAAATATTCACAAGGACAGAAGTGGGTGAAGAGGAGATTCCTGGTGGCGTCTAGTGTATATTTTAATTAATTAAGAAGAACAAACTGGTCTTGTTAGATGATGATAGAACTTTTATTTTGTTAAACCTTCTTGATTTTTATTAAGTATTTCCATTATTTCTCAAACAACATAATGTTACATACAGAAGGCACTTACAAAAACAAGTTAAATTACAGATGCTGTTATTATAAACATGTTATAAAAACAAATTACTGAGTAAAAGAAACATAACGACATAAATGACAGCACCATTGGCAACTTTTGAACAGTACATCCCAAATAAAATTTGATTAGAATCTACAGTATGATAGAAACAATACTCATTTTCAATGTAATAATGCCCGAGCTATAAGTATAACTTAATCAGCGAGATAAAAAAACTTCAAACTCAACAGTTTTGTAAATTTTTTTTCTACTCAGAGGATCATTTTATTTTACATATTAGGCTTTGTGGTTTCAGCTCTGTGTAAGTCCTGGTACATCTCTATCAAGCGAGTGGCCTCTCTCTGTCCTGACAGCAAAGCACCATGGGTAGTGGAATAGTATTTTCTGTGGGTGGCCTCTCCAGCGAACAGGATCTGTACAGGCTGAGGAGGGAGGAGGCGATGGGAGGAGATAAAGAGAGGAAAAATAAGCAGAGAGGAAAGGAGATTTTTTAGAGAAGGAAGCCAGATTCAAAACAAGATCCATCAGTGTCATCTTGACATATGGTTGTCCTATCATGCACCGTTTCTATTTTCTTATGTTCTTGTTGTCTACATGTAGGAGGCTACACTATCTTTCCTGAGGGCTTAAGATTCCAGTTTAGAAGGACTTCAGTGGAGGGGTCATGTTGTGCCTTCAGCAGTGTCATGTGAGCACACAAAACAACCCCCCACTCTCTTAAACCCTTCACCCTAAGGTTTCTAGAGAGGTACTAATTATTGGGGAAATGGGGACAGTTGTCATGTCAGTTTTGACTGTGTACAGCAGGTCAGCTGAACATGCAAAAATGTGAGTTTTGTCTATAGGCAAGCATCAACATATGCGGGATAAAGTTTCCACTGAAGAATGAATAGTAAATCAATATTTAATTTAACTGGGTTTAAATGCAGCAGTTATTTGAAGGGAACTCCCCTAAAAATCAACATCTAACAACAACAACAACAACAACTAGCTACTGTGTCAGAATGAAGTTAGCGATAAATCACATTTCTATGTGCTGGAACAGAATAACTAAACTCATTTCAAAACCAGATAAACTTTAAATAACATTTATATATTTTTTTGGTAAATATTTTTTATTGTAAATATTTCAAATTTATGATTTTTGACTTTTCTCAGTGCTCATTCTTTATTCTATTTTATCTTACTGTGTTTATTCCTATGCACCAAACACCCATGTGAAATCTTACTCTAAAACTGATTCTGCTTTTGATACAGTGTGATGGACAAAATAACAGAAACATGCATCCAAATAATGCAGTAGCAACTCGACTAACTTTGGCCTTAAAATTATAAAGGTGAGTCAAACATTTTTCTGACAAAGTCTAACATAATTAACTAATTATTTCTTGGGCAATTGAATTGGATTAGACGGTAGAGGTGTTTTTATCATTGTGTCCACGGTGTGAGTTGTCTTCAGGTTGTCTTACCGAAGCCTTTGTGGTGTTGGCATACGGCAGAGGCGTGGCCAGCCTCTCAAAGTCCCCACCACTGGATCCCACCCTGGTGAAGGAGTAAGAACCTCGGATGAAGGGGTTACTGCCCCATGAGGAGCGCAGGACACGCCATGGCTTTGGAATGTCAGGGTTCCCTGTGGACAGAGAGGGAGTCAGTACAGACAGATGAGGGAGAAACCTAATAGCATAGCAAACCAGTACACTATAGAATCAAACAAGTTCAAACTGAGAATGTGGCGGCTGTGAGTTGAGGCCTGTGGTTGGGATGTCCAATCTGCCAACACTAATCAACTCGTGACCTGTGAGCAGATAGGCACCAGCAAGTCTATATGTAATTAAGCTTCAGTTGAGGGGATTAAACCATATTGACCTGAATGTGTGTGTGTGGGGGGGGGGGGGGGTGAGAGATTAACAGAGATACAGCCTGTATCCTATCTGTATCCTATAGATACAGTCTGTATAGTAGGTCCACTGACCTCATTATGACGTGACAGTCACTGTTTCTGCTCTCACGCTGTGACCTATTTATAAGGCAATCACTTCACCGAGTAATAATCTGAGCCATTTCTAGCTGCACATCCCTAATCTGTCACCAAACGACGAACTGTGTCAACTTAGTCATGTCATGAAACCTTTTCAAGCAACTATGTTTTCTTTCTTTTTTTTTCCAGGAAAACAATCTCTGCTGCACAAGAAGTAACGCATTTAGCAGCAGCAACATTGTGCGATGACCTGTCCTACTTCGCTTGTGGCTCCTTGTGTTTCTGTGTGGGAGGCGGACAAAGCGGCAGACGTGTGCTGTAAAACAGCTGGATCCTTCCCCGGAGTCTTTGTGCTTCTCGCAGGTTCCTATGGATCATGGTTGTACCTACTGCTGTGGTTCTGCTGGATGCCCACTGCTGCTATTATTACTATTATTACATAGTTATTACAATTATCATTATTAATAATAATAATATGATTAATATCTCTTACAATATTTAAAAATGATAGCTCCTACAGCTACTACTATTTTTAACAGTAGTAATATTTCTATAGCTTTTGCTATTATAGTTGCTTTGCATCTGTGTT
>JBBPCS010000283.1:9938288-9952364 GCA_037974645.1 Hollardia meadi
GGATCCCCCAAGAGGAGCTGGAAAGCGTTGCTGGGGAGAGGGACGTCTGGAATACCCTGCTTAGCCTGCTGCCACCGTGACCCGATGCCCGGATAAGCGGAAGATAATGGATAATGGAAGCCTCTCAACATAAATGGACATGTTGAGAAAGATGTGACATTCAAATGCTTTGACTGGAACATTTGGATTGGTGTAAAACATAATGTTGAGTACCTTGTGAAGAAGACAAAGTCTTAAAGAAGACCTGCGCAGAAGACAAACACATAATCATCAAATTAGGATTTGGAAAGACTGAACATAAAGATTTAATACAGTTAACTAACACTGCAGAAGGTTTATTTGTGACATTCACAAATCTCCAAAAGTCAGGCTCTAAGAAATATTATTGTGGAGCGGAGAGAAGATCTGGCCTTGATTCATTCATAGGTGAATCCTCAAGTTCCAGAAGGTAAGTTCATGCTCCTCATTTTTTTATTTAAAAAAATCAAATAAAAAAATATCCCTCCATTGTAAAAAAAACAAACAAAAAACTTCCAGAGTCAAGACAACTCCAAAAACATCAACGTCATCGTTGGTTCTACACTTTCATCTTCCGTTAAAAGCAGCTCCACAGTGTCTTCAAGCAGCTCAGATATTATTACTGATGTGTCTGCGTCACACATCATACATTCTACAACAGCCACTCCCGCATCAGCAACACAAGGAGGTGGTATGAAGAGCATTCATCTGCACTTACATATATATTACCTATATATAGACATATTTAATGTTAATTGAAGTTGCAGTGCATAGTATTAATTATGAGTCCAGTGCTACAAGTATGAAAGTCACAGTGCTGAAATATAACATAATGAATGATTGATGAATGACAATATGTATATTTAACTGACAAATTTGGAAAGAAACAAAATTCTCTCTATACATGTGATGAAACAATACAATAAACTCATGTTGCCAGTATGACATTATATGTGAATTTTACCAATTTTATAAAGTAAAAACTAGATTCTGTGCTCACACACCAAGAGCAACTTTGGAAATCCTGGATTTTAATAATGCTTGACAAATAGTGGAGTGCAGAGAAATGAGAGGGCCAGGTCAGTTTTCAGCTCAGAACACAGTTTATAATTTGGATATTCTTCATTGCATCATCATGAGGTGAAGTAAAATACAAAAGGCTAAGTATACCACTGGTGTACACTTTGTCTGCTATTTTAAGGTGGTGACAAACTTGGTAATTGCTAACTGTACAATGTAATATTGGGTTTTATTGCCAAAGCAATAATTCACAGCCGTATCCCTTTATTGATCTCAACAAGGCTGCTGATCGTGATAACCCACACAACTGTCTTCCTGACAGAAACTGGATGTCACTAAATCACCCACAGATAAATTCAGACACATCAGAAGTTAGCGACTCAGACACTGCACATACATAGGTCAGAATAAACCGTATCTTCCAATAATCCATCAGAAAGAGCAGAACAGAAGAAATCTTGGAGTCATCTGCAATAAGAAGATATAATCAACAGTGTGTAATTAGGGTGACCCTGCCTTTACTTTAAAGGCTCTCAAGCTTAAGAGCACCCTTGTCATATCAGACTAGCACTTTAAATCATAAGATTTAAAGTTTTTCATTTGTTGTGTGTATGCAACTTATTTTATTTTTTAATTCTTATTTTAATTATGTCACATTTTTACATAGGTGTTAATGATGTTCTAAAATTTTACAGTTTATCCTTTTTATACGCTTGTTACTATTTTTTCTAGTGTGTCAACTCAGCCTTTTGAATGGTTCTTACATCTGTTTTTCTGTTTTCTATTTCAAGGATGTTCAATGTGACGAAATCAGACTTGAAGACCAGCAAACTATGAGTCAACCTGCATGTGTCTCTACCCTCTACTTCTCTGCAGACACAAGACAGTCTATGCTAATTATTCCTACAACCAAGACACTGAGTTAGTAGCTGAGTGTGGTAATAACTATTCTAAAATTTTTAATTTAAATTCAACTTCCAGCTCTGGGGCCAATTCGGGAGAGCAGAGCCACAAATCCCCAAAATGACTCTGTGTATTCTGTTGCTCAATCACACAAAGACCAAACAGAACCCACTGGGCAATCTGAACCAAACCAATCTGAAAGGAACGAAAATGATTCTCTCTATTCCCTGGCTCATCACAGGTAACCTAAATGTGGCTACTGTGATCAAAATGGATAAAACTGAACTTTTTTGATCAAACTGTTTTTCTAATGTGAATGCAGAGGTGTTATGTAATATAAAATGGCTTACTCTATGAACTGAGCAGTTTCTCCCAGCTTGTGGTATTTTCGGTTGCTCGGTGATGAAGAATGGTGCTCTGAATGAGTAGACAGGATTGTAACCGGTGTTGTCAAGACAAGAGAAAAAATTACAAAGCAGTTTGTTCTTTCAGTATTCAGCAAAGTAATAAATGTTTCTGTTCAGTAAAAGAATGTGGTAAAAGTCATTACTTAAAGACCCTAAATACAGAATTTGAGCATCACCAAACTACAAGGATATGGAGGACCAAAACTGCCAAAATCCAAAATAAATAAACAAATAAATGATGCAATAAATTGATTAATAGGCCATTAAATGCACCAAAAAGAATGTTAAAAATAAATGTAGGCATTAATGAATTTATAAAATGTGACATAAATTATTGGCATTTCTGTTTTAATGTGCTTGTGTATTCATTTAGCTTCGTATTAATTTCCCTATTTATTTATTTTCTCATTTCCTTTATTAATTTATTCATTTCTAGATTTACTTATTTATTTATGTGTTATTTTCCCTGCTTCCACACTTATTTATTTCTGTATTTGTTTTTACATTTCTTCATGCACAAAAGAACTGAAAGCTGAACACATAGAGACCTTTGTCTCATCTCCTACACAGACACGAGTTGCATCTCGCAAACACACACAACACACACACACATTTTAGATATGGAGCTGCAGCGCGTCGTCAGTAACTGACACACCTTCAAGCGGTTAGCCCTGTTCTGAGTCAAGCCAGGCCAGCACAAGTGTAAGTAAACCTAAAAATTAATAAATTAATGAATAAAATGGAAAAGTAAATGGAAAAAATTAGATAGATATCAGAATTAATATGAAGGTACAACGCAAATTCCAAAATAGGTGGGACGGTCTGTAAAACATTAATATAACAGAATATAACATAGTATGATAATAATTTCATAATCCTTTGTGATATTCAGTTCAAATGAGAACAGTACAAAGATAATATATTTAATGTTGTATCTCATCATGCTCAAAAACACCTGATTGGAACATTCCACAGGTAAAGAGGATATAGAGAAATATCTGCATGTAATGGTCAACGACGAAAACCAACAATGAACTCGTGACAATTGGAAAAGTAAACACAGTTTGTCGCTGCATCTACAACTGCAAGCAGGAAAATGCCAAGCCACATTCTGCGCTGGCTTCAGAGTAAAAGAGTGCAGGTACTAGACTGGCCTGCCTGCAGTCCAGATCTCTCCCCCATTGAAAATGTGCGGCGCATTATGAAGAGCAAAATATGACAACGGAGACCTCGGACTGTTGAGCAACTGAAGTCATATATTAAGCAAGAATGGGACAGAATTCCACTTTCAACACTTCATCATTTAGTGTCCTCTCTTCCCAAACACTTACTGAGTGTTGTTAAAAGAAAAGGTGATGTAACACAATGGTAAACATGCTCCTGTCCCAACACGTGTTGCACGCATCAAATTCAGAATGAGCGTATATTTATAAAAAACAATAAAGTTTATGAGGTTGAACATTAAATATCTTGTCTTTGTACCGTATTCAATTACATTTAGGTTAAAGGGGTTTGCAAATCATTACATTCTGTTGTTATTGGCTCATATGTTATCAATATTTATTGGAATTCATAACACAACCCACTCCTGAGGTATCGGAAATTGGCACCAATTGATCAAAGTACTTGGTCATTAAATCAGTGGCCCCTCAAGAAGAATGAAGATTCAGCAGTCAGTGGCGTTGTAAAACAGAGCAGTCATTAAAATTTGCTTTTCAAAAATTGTGAATCATTGCAACCACGTCAGGTCTTTGAGCATACAGTCAGAAATTTGCGAAAGAATATTAGATTGATGGATATAGTAATGTCTGAGTTTAGCTGTGGACGGATAACATCAACGATGGCACTGAGCAGAAGAAATCTCTCTGTATTTCTCAGTATACTGAAATTTTAAAATGGTGTGGTGACTTTCCAAAGCTGGCTCCTCTGTAGATATAGAAAAGACTGGATTTCCAGAGCAGAAGGGGGGAGCAACTCAGTATGGGCTATAGGCAACAGCAACAAGCAGCATATTATGTCAAGTATGTAAAATGTTTTGGACTAACAATCAACTTTCTTCGTAGATGAAGAAGTACAACAATGGACCGTAGCGATATATTTGTGTTGTTTGGAGCAGAAGGGAATGATATCTAAAACTGGGATATTTCATACTCTGTAAATCTGCTTTTGATCTTAGTGAAGTATCGTATACACACCAGCAAGTTAATCGAACTTTATCTAAAATTTACCCAGAAGCAAAAATGAATAAATTCATTTGAAATGCAGATCATAAAATCAGTCATTTCCAACAGTGTAATCTTTAGCTTTAATTAGCAGAATACTTCTTGCCAATAAGCACTTTGGAAGTCGTACTTCACTTCTCTGATTCAGTTTTTATGTCCACAGACTTCTTGTAAATTTGATCAAAGAACCAGAGATTTTCAAAAACAGTAGTTTATCTCTTGTTCTGATGATAGAAGGTTCATTAATGTATCATTTTACAACACATTATTAAAGAACAAAACTCTAGATGTGGTCTCTTTATGTTAGTGACAAAATAAATATAATATAAACGGATGAATACATGGTAAATAAACTGCTTCAACTTTCGGTCAATAATAGTAATAATAATAATAAACAATAATAATTGTTGATGAGAAAAAAAAATGACCAGGAGCTGGTACGGAATGTTGTTGTTCGAAAATGTTTCCAACATTAACTCTCCCAGTTAATAGTTGCCTCTGCTGAGCGAAGTTTTTCAAAACTTAAGCTGATTAAAACAAACCTGCATTCCTCAATGGGACAAGAACGTCTGAGTGGTCTTGCTGTCATCAGCATTAATGCAGAACTTGCTCAGAAGCTTCATATGATGACCTAATTAATGATTTTGCAGCCAGGAAATGCAGACATGCCTCTGTAGAGCCTCCTGCAACTGCTGAAAAATGCTTGTTCTATAGAATCGTATATACTACTATACTATAGTATTATACTGTCTTTGCAGAGAGAAGTTTTGTGACTTTTCTGTTTTGTATGACTGATTCTACAGTTCTGTTGTTCTCATTTATTTATGTGTATTTATTTTAACAGTAGCAACATTGATAATGAAAATATTTCTTTGGTTTATTTCATTGAAGAAACTTGTACTTTTCAGTATTTGTGTGTGTAGGTTTTCTTTTTTGCCTGTTTTATAGTTTAGTAGTGTAATGTATACTGCCTTTAAAGTTGTTTTACAGTTACAGTTTTCCTCATTTGCCTGTTTATATTTACACCACAAAGCAAGTATGCTTAGGGCATTCAAATGGCCGGCAGCGGGCAAGAAATTACAAGAACCTGAACCGGAGATTCAGTTTTGTTAGACTGTGAGGGATCATTGTAGGCTCTGCATTTTCCAAATTGAGCTTGCAGTGGACGTCTACTTTTCAGATGTTATGCTGGATAAATTTAGCGTTTTAGGTCTTCTCAAGGTCGCACTTTCCATCTCAGTGGACACAGTTAAGGGGATAAGTCAAGATCTTTTCTGATGTTGGTGACAACAGCAGACAGATGATCAAAAACAAACTCAAACTGTGTTGAAGAGCTACAACAGAGCTGTTCATTTATATCTTAGACTTGTCAGACTTTCATTGTAGATCCAAAGTAAATACATTACTACGCTGCCGGCGACTCTTGCAGTTTAACACATTTAGCTTGATGGCTTGATAAGTATTGTAGCAGGTCATACATGAATAAGTAGTGAATCAAATCAAGGAACAGAAGTATGTTGAGGTAATGTGCATGTGGTTGAATTTTTGTTGTCTTTTTCTATCAGTATCTGTTTTTCCCTCTCTCTCCACAGTCTCTTTATACAATTTGTCTCACACATACGCACACACAAGCACACATAGCCAGAGGTCTCCTTGGCAATGGGAATGCCCTCCAGTAGATTGAGAGCAGCTTGATTCTTACTGTTGTTGTGTACATCGGCCACCAGGGGAAGAGTCCAGTGACCTGGGGTATCTGCTCTGTTGTCAATAACAGTCAATGACACTGCTCAGTGAAAAGAATTAGCCAACTGTTTGTTTCGCTTTCCCTCTCTCTCTCTCTCTCTCTCCCACACACACACACACACACACACGGCAGATTGTTGACAGTAGCCAGCAAATATGTTAAAGGTCATGCACACCCTCACAGTTGTTTTCTCTTATTGCAGCTATTAATGCCCTTGTTAATGTTAACCCTAAAAAGATTCCCTGAGTAACTGGAAGCGTCTGAACTGATAAGAATCGGAATGTGTAACAAAACTGACAGGGGAGTGATGGAGATGTCAATTAATTATAGTATGTGCACCTGAGAAGAGGTCCAATCAGGACACGTAAGTTAAAAAAAAAAAATCCTGTGTAGGTGTACTGTGGGTGTGCACAGGTATGAATGGCTTTTTAGCCCATATCACTATCCCTAAACTTTTACATATCTAGGAAAGAGGAATTCCAGGAATAGTAGTCTAAAATTTCCAAAACCATATTGTTGTCGTGTTTCACTTAGTACAAATGCAAAGCTGCACATTAGTTGGTGATCAAATGGTCCAATTTTTCATACTGTAAGTCAAATACTGCTCTTCCCTTAACAGTTTCCACAACAACAGTATTTCATTAGATCATGAGTTAGACCCCCTAGAATTGGAGACTGGAGAACTCTGTGTAAAGAGGTGTAAGGAAAATAGCAGGAGATTAATCTCTTGCTGGATTTGTCACCATAAATATTCCACAGTGCTCAGAGCAGAGACTATTAGCTGCTCCAAGATCCAAGCTCTATACCGAGGGATGATCTTAAAGGGAAACTGCGCAGATTTTCAGCTTTGTATTATCACAATGTGGGTATTACGTGCAAATGAACAGTGTTGAACTCCCCTTTCAGTTTGCCTGCACCCAGAGCCCCCCACTCATTTATTGGTAAAAGGAGGCTTTTTATTAATTAGTATTTCTTATAAACAATAATTTTTTTTATCCCTCTTCTGTATTTAACACAGGTTGCCTATAAAAATGCTCTAAACACCTTCTAAACCCACTAAAACTCTTCTTGAGAGGCAGAGTAATATTTTTCCATACATTTTATAGACATGAGAAAATAAATATGTATATCACCAATTTATAAATTAATATGTATGTTAATATTTAATATGTAAATTATATATATTAATATGTCCTGGTTTTGGATTGGGTCCCATGGATTTTTCTGATCAACGGATGACATTGGGAAGGTGAGAGACCTTGAAGAATGACCTCCAAAATCAAACTTTCCAAACAAATATCCAAACGAACAAAGCAAATCTTTCACAGATCTCCAGTTTGTTACACTAATATACAAAATCCTAATATTACGCCACACAGTGAATGTGAACACTTCCATACTTAGGGAATGGCCATTCCATAGGCAGGCAGTCCTTGCCATGTTTTCATCTCTAATGCCATGCTCCTAAAATATGCTACTTCTCCAAAATATAACAAGAAATATAACCACACTGCAAAATATATGTATTTATCTATAGAGGAAAAAATCTGCCAATGGGGTGAAATAATCCAATTTGTTTGAACCTGTTGAAGTGAAGCGAATAAAGACCTTTGAATACAGTTCACTATGACGTATTTTAGCATGTTTTCTTTTTTTTGTTGCCCCAGCGATCTGTGCTATTGCTTATTAAAATATTGTATTGTAACAGTTGTTGAGATTTCCACACATGAGATTGATAGGCTGTCAACAAACAACCAATCCAAATCAATGAAATCATTACCCAAACTGTCTGTTGTAGAAATCCATCACACCTCACACTTCGGTTCAACTTTGACTTGCCATACTTACCGACGTTGTGCACATTCACTGTTTTCCGGTGCAATAAGGGACTTTAGGTGATATTATGAGCGTGCTCACTTTTGGTTTAAAGTGGTTTCAATAATCGGGCTCAACTGTCATTTAAAAACTGCACAATTGTCTGACCGCTTGCATTTTTTGCCCTGTTGGATTTAGCTTGGACAGACTTCACTAACCAATGTCTTTTGTTTTGAAAAGAGACAATACCAGAATACTTTTGCCGGGACATATGGTAAACTTTAAGAGCTACACTTTCTTTTAAATCAGCGAGAGTACTGTAAGATTTTTACCGTTATCTTTCATTGAGCCATAATACTGGCATTTGTTTTCTTTAGTCGACATATGCGTGAAACACAATACAACCAAGATTAAGGACAACCCTCTTCTGATGAGACACACTATCAATATAATAGTCCTCGTAAAGGTTCCCACCTACATTCATCACAAAGAAATGCGGTATAATTGGACTCTACTTTAAAATGGAATGAGATTTTAGCCAATTAAAAACCTTTTCAATCTCTGGTCTGACATCAAATTGACCAGGTTAAGAGCACACCTAGATTTCCAAAGTGCCTTGAGTTAATTTGTTTCTACCTGTGCCTCTAAAGCCAAAGCTACCAGTTACAATCTGGCCGCTTTGAGTTGCACTTCTGATGTTAGCCAATTACAGCTACTTTCAGAGTCATGTCATCCAATTACTTTCTCTTGCCACCCTGGACTCTGCAGACCCATTATACATCTCACATAATGGGTTTCTCTGGCACACCCAAGCACCTCCTGGAATCGGTGAATCGACATCATGAAAACATGTCACCCTCTCATCTTTTTCTGAAGTTCAAACCCTGTCATTAGGAGCTGTCAAAGCCTAAATGTGGTTCCCTCCCACTTCAGCTGAGAAGAAGGTGGCCCCTGTGCACCGTCTCTCTTACGATAATACGGGACTTTAAACTCACCTTTACTGGAATAAGATAATGATCACATAGAGATGGCTGCTTGGGGCGCTGCCAAAGCATTCAAATGTCAAGAGTAATGAAGAGATTTTCAGAGTTTAAAGTTTCTCGTGTGTGTGTGTGTGTGTTGGAGTCACTAAGCCAGCATAAAATTAACTGATTTCATGAACTTTGTGAAATGAACACCCTGTCCTAAAATTCAAATACCATTGTCGTTAAATATTTACATGAACGGAGCATGACTAGAAACTAAGGGTGGAACACACGCAAGTCACGGTTCGGTTCATACCTCAGTTTAGGAGTCATGGTTCGGTGCGAGTTTGGTACAGCGAGACAAAAAGCAAGCAAATGAATAAGGAGATGTTTCATTTACGAACAGATAATAGTATAAGTGTCAAAGACAGATATCTCTTTGTTACACTTTCCTGAAAAGCAATAGGTCATAAAGGTTATAAAACTTAAAAGCATCTCTCAAGATATGTAAATTGTTAATATATGTAAAAATACAAAATAATACAAATTAAAACATGCAGGAATGTTTCAGTTAGTTCCACCTTGACTATATTTAAAAATTAAAATCACCAAAATATTTATGTACTATATATAGTATAGTATAGTTAGGTACTTAATTAAGTATTAAGTAGTAGAATTAGCCCGTTCGATGTGTATCCATTTACATACCCCACAACGGTGCAGCAGTGCCGACACACAATCCTTGTCTTTCACTGTAGCCCAAATTTCTCCTGTTGGTCCACACAACTGATTTAAAGGATGCAGGCGGTTCTTCCAGCTCCGGCATTTTACTTGTACTTGCCGTAGTTTGACTGATTCACTCGCCCATCAGCTTTTTGTGTAAACCTTAGCACATGCTGCTGGTTCAAAGTTTGGTTCAGCATCATGTGAATCAATCTACATACAGTGTAATCTGCATGTGGCTGCATAAACCAAACCGTGACCCCTGTATTCTGATGGTTCAGCACCTGTACATGAACTGTTTCAGCCCTAGCAGAGGAATATTGTTGTGGTTAGGATGGTGGATTGGGCAATGACTTGAACAACTCGCTAATCATGAATTTCGTTCTCTAGGTAATGAGAATGAAGTTTTTATTGTCAGTAAAATTGTTCCTTATTTAACCATGCTGAAATCTTAAGCTAACCCTGAATTTGCAGTGAACTTAAAGCTCTTACGCGTGCCCTAAATGTGTTAATCAACCTTATTGCCAGACGAGAACTTGAACAATTGTGCAAAACCCTGGAAATTTGGGAGTACGGTTAAGGTTAGGGGAAGATCACAGTTTTGGTTAACAAACATTTGAAAATTGATGGCAGGTCTTTCATGGGATGTGAACTATAAGTGAAACACCTTTGTCATTGGATGTAAGTAAGTTGTGAGGTGCAGATATGTCCAGTGTGGACATAGTAGTAGACACAGTATGGCTGTGGCTTGAGATTGCTGGACTTAACTTAGCATAATAGCAGCACGTTGGACGTTGAGTCAGAAATTTGCAACAGCAGCCTTGAATTCTTTCTGACCTTAGATAATATACAAGTGTGTACTTGCTGGTGTTTGCAGATCATAGTGGATTAAGAAACACATGCAGAATGGCAACAACATTGTTTCTGATCAGTTACGTTATAAAAACAGATCATGTTAAGGAACATATCACTGCCTATCGATTCCCTTCATAAGCATATCTGTCACAACCCTGGGCTTCTTCAACAATAAATTATGTATGGTACATAATTATCAATTGTAATTAGCATAATGATTCTTTGTTTTTTTTCAAGCAACCTGCCAGTCTTGCTGTGAAAATGCTATAAAATAATGTTATTCTATTTAAGGACTACACTTACCAACCAAAAAAGCAGCCAAAGGGCTTCACGGGATAGATTGGCGACTCTGATAATACCCATTTATTATAATATTAGTGCATCAAAGTGCATTTCATTTAATCACTGTCAGAGCAGAACTTTCTCAGTCAGTGGTGACCTCTTCCAGCTCATGTCTGGCTGTTACTGAAATGATGACTCACACGAAAAGATCTGCTACTGGTGGATGAAGATGCTGACAGAAAAGTACTGAGATATCTGGGAAAGCAGCAGTGGTTTCTCTAAAGCTGGTTGGAAAATAAATAGGGAGAGAATGTTGGAGTGTTTGTGAATGATGGTCTTTTACTTATGTTTATATTCATTCATGTCACTGACTTGAGTCGAGTTTAATAGCAGACTAACACAAACCTAAAACTAATAAGCTACATATAGCCATCTGTGAATGCTAATAGTGAGGAAAAAAGAGCTCACTGTTGAGCACGCTGCTGTGACTGTGAATAGTTCGGTCAACAAAGCATGCTCATGGAGCGTTAGTTACATTTTTAATGACTTGGACTGTTGCCTCTTAATTGTATGTGTTAGATGTAGTAATGAATTATGCCTGAAAACAAGCTGTGCTAAGATGAGGACTGATACAGCAACTGATACAGTAGGAAAACATAACAGCTGCTATAATATGCGAATTGTGTGCCATTTGCATGGAACATTTTCTGTATTGGTGTATTGGTGGTCAAAGAAATCACCAGACAAACGAAATCCTGTCTAATGTCCCCTTTTCACGGACGTTGATGATCCTGGAACATCCCCTATTGCCACAGAAACCTTTCACTGTTATTAACTGGGCAAATTTCAGTCAAATATACTTTATTTGGGATTCGTTAAATGTTTAATAGATCCTTCTACTTAATCACACTGAGTTACTTTACATGTGATTAATGATGCAAGCTCATTACATACAGTATAGGGCAACCACATCATGGCTGTTCTGAAAAGTTTTTTTTTTTCAAACATGAGCACTCTCGCATGCAACTCATATCTCTGAGTTGGAAATAGGAGAGGGCAAACAGAGCAACAACAAAAAACAATCAATGCTCATGGGATGCTTTCTTTTGGTTTGAGTCTTGAGTGGTGTTGAGCCATCAGCTCCTACGGTAAATTGTTATGTTGGTCGGGAAAACTGAATTACCTGTCCACTCTGTCACTGTGCTGCCACTTTGATTTTTTTCAAATTGCAGAGACTGGATGCTCGGTTCGCTCCGTGACTCAGCCCAGGGGTCACAGGGTAAATGATACCAGCCTTCACATCTCCTCCTTTCATCATTTCTCTCTCCAGGAGGTCATATAAAAAGCTAAATAGGAATTGTTAAGCAAACAGGCCACAGGGTGCCTGCTTTTTGTGGCCGTTAACTCTCTTTGGTATCAAAGCAGCAGAAGACTAAAGGTGATATGAAAACAGATTCTTCTTATTCAATTACTCACCTTCCATGGGGTTTGTTTGTGCCTCTGTTCATGGGTTTTAATGCAGTTATAATTGGCTCTGTGGCACTTGTAACTCAGTTTCTACATATTGCAATTGAATACCAATTATCTGTGCATGTGTATGGAAGGGTAATGACTTTAAGGTATATCCTGTGGATTTTAAATCGGTTTTGCTGGCTATGTAACAGGGCTTGTGCTGCATTTCAAGTGCATGCTCTGGTGATTGAATAGCCATTTGTGTTTTCATCTTTGGTTCATTAGCAGTCATCTGGCTTTTGGTCAATAATATCGACCAGAGGCACAAAGTGAACATCCTCTGCAATAAAGGCAAAAATGTTTCCCTTTATTGGTGTGCATCCTTTATCCTGTGAAGCATGCTTTAGTGGTAGGAGTCCTTATCATCAAAAGATGGGGGTAGATTATTAAATATATATATATATATATATAAATGACATTACTTGTTTAGCAGTGACATCACTTCTTGTTAAGTTACACTTTAGGCAACATACTTGGGTAAATAAACTACTGCTTTCTTTAAATGCGCTTGATGTGCCTGAGTAATTTCATGAGAACTAATCATGGGTTTTGGTAATTGTGTAGATGGTTTATGTGGCTCTTCAGGGTAAAACACTTTATCTTACTCTTTAAACACAGTGAGTCAGATACTGTGGTCCTAAACAGACTTTTCATTACACATTTTAGGTAGAGCAAAAACGGATTTGAAACATTTTCATTCTGTTGCAGAAGATGTTTAGACAAATTGATGTTATTTGGGGAGAGTTAAATGAGCAGTAAAATTTTTTTATGCTTTTGTCTTATGTTTGTATTGCACTATACTGGTTGTTTAACTATTATGACAAGTTTTACCTATATGGCACTTACCTCTCTTCCTGATTTCATCTAAAGAGATGGATATTTCCCTCAGGATCTGATAGAGACATAAAACAGAGCTAAAAGAGAGTGAATGTTGGACTTTGCTTGATAGATGGACTGCTGAATGTGTAAATAAACTGTTAGATTGCCATATCAAATTAAAAGGTGATAATACTGTATGTCAATGTTGTAATCTCAACTTATTTCTGCTGCCCTTCAAGCATTTTATAGCATGCAAATATAACAAAAATGGGAACAGGAATCATAGGAAACATGAAAGCAAGAGATGGCAAGAGAAAAAGGGATTCAAACTGATAAAAGTAGCAGAAGTAAGAGGTGAGAGGGAAGAAATGATAATGGAATATGTTGCTACACTAAGGACACTCATTAGCCTGTCTCCTCCTCTGCAACCCTGAGAATTCAGTATTTTACAATGAAGGAAAACGATGAACCGAAAAAGGGAAGAGAAGAAAGAGAAAGCCCTTCATTTAGTCCCCCATCCTGAACTCATGAGGAGGAGAAATTGGAAACAGAGACAAGGCTCTTGAGACCTTGAGGAAATTAAATACTGAATTCAATGGGCAGACCAACTCAATCACACCATGCTTTTGTGAAATGACTCGGGAATTGAATGCCTTGCCGCTTAGCTGGGGATGTTATTTCTCTTGTAGCTATTTCTGTTCAACTAGGCCCGGGCACAAGCCTGGTCACACACACACACACACACACACACACACACACACACACACACACACACACACACACACACACAC
>JBBPCS010000283.1:9952464-9987057 GCA_037974645.1 Hollardia meadi
CTTTCTTTCTTTCTTTCTTTCTTTCTTTCTTTCTTTCTTTCTTTCTTTCTTTCTTTCTCTCTTTCTTTCTTTCTTTCTTTCTTTCTCTCTTTCTCTCTTTCTCATCTATCTCTGAATGTCCTCACATATTCACCTCAGGAAAAAGGTCTGATTTCCTGACCAAGTATAACCTCCTGTGGTTCACACTTCATCCACCCTGTGTTTGTTTTACTTGTATGAGACAATACAAAACCCCTCCTTTCATTCCTTCTCAATCACGAGTTGGTGACATAATTATGTGTGCATTTGACCAGATTGCAGACATTAACAGGGAACTTGTTCCAACTTGTCTTTTGACCTGTAGTAACCTCTGTTTGAACCAAACTGAACTTCCTGCTCCCTTCAGCCTGACGTAACACCATCTTGATAGTTGATGTAGATAGAACATCAACCCTATGATATATTTATTGTTAAAATTGGTGGCAATGTCAAGCAATTGTTCCACAAAGTAAAATATCACAAGAGAATGAAACAAGTATTAGGTCTGTCTGTCTGTGTGTCTGCCTGGGAAGATGTTAATAAGCAGTAAAAAAGGAGATAACCATGTATATCTTTTTTTGTTGTTTAACTGTGAAGATATTTTCCCCTGAAGAAAACATACTTCTTGCATTAGTGAAGTAGTCTACTATTTAAACTTACTAATTTTACTTCAACAGAATACTTCAATTGAGACTTTTAGTTTAGTTTTAGAGTACTCCGTCACACTTGCTGAGGAGCAGCACTACAAGTTTGTTGTAATAACAAGTTAACAGTACTGTACTGCCCCCAAGGCTTCAGCACTGAGACTTTTTTTGACAACAGTGGAGAGATCAACCTATCAACACCGGTGAATTCTTACATAGAGTAAATGTTACATACGATGAGATAATGTGTAGTAAATGTGATAATTACATGTTATATGTATGTTATCTGACCTTTCCTCCAGGGAGAAATACAAAACCACGCGCACACACACACACACACACACACACACATAGACACACATACGCATGTCATGCACAGAGAGGGGGAAAGATAGGACAGGGTACAGCAGTTAAATTTATCTTAGTCAGGCAGACGGCTAAGTGCCAAGTGTCTCCACCCGGCAGTGCAGCACTTGACTTCCATGTCTAGAATAACACTCATAGTGCAGATGATAACCTTTAACAACTACAAACCTACAGCGTCACACACAAATACACACGCTGGGTTCATATAAGCTGCCTCTCTTATGACAGATGATGAGGGTTTTTTTTAAAGAAACAACATACAAAGCAGGTTTGAACACAGATGTTGAGATGACAAGTGGTCAGATAGGACATGCAGTACATTCAGCAACTCATGAACAGTACAGAGAGAACTTGTATTGGTGGAAGCAGATTTCATTTAGGACTAATTACACAGACATGGATCTATATCATCCCCAGACTAAAATCATTTTCTATAGAGTTCTCCTTTGTTGAAAAGTACTTTTCACAATCTATGTAAATGTATTAATGAATTGATTGTATAATGTTTGAAAGCAATATTAATCATCTGAAAGATGAGACACCGGCATCTGCATGTGGCTAGTCAACTGATGATGATGATTGTGGGACATTTAGGTGGCCAGTGAAGACATCAAACGCATAAAAAACATCACAAAAATGTATTTTGATTTTCCTATTGAGCTATTGATGTGGATCTTAATCCTAATGTATTTTTAAACCTGTTTACTATGTTAGAGATAAGAGTACCAGCTTTCAGTGTGTGTGTGCGTGCGTGCGTGCGTGCGTGCGTGCGTGCGTGCTTACTTGCTTATCAACATTTTGGACATGGAATGAAATACTTCCAGCTAGCAGCCAGCCTTCATCATCCTAACATGTTTGTGATTCCTTCCCTCAGCTTTCCAGTATGAAGAGTTGGAAGGATATGCGTAAGGAGATCCTGTATCTGACTGCAAATGCCACAGGCTCTCCAAACCAGATGTACCAGGCTGTGTCACGTATTGTCTGTGGGCACCCCGAGGGAGGCGGCCTGAAAATCAAGTCTCTCAACTGGTATGAAGACAACAACTACAAGGCCCTGTTCGGAAACCATGGCAACAACAGCGACAGTGAACCTCTCTCCACTTACGACAACTCTTCCAGTAAGTGTCCAAAGTTACTGGAAACAACCTATACTGTTTTTTTTTGTTTTTTTTACTTCTTGCCAATCATTTACCAGAGGAGACAGACTAAGAATGTCTCTGTGTTTATTTTCCAGCTCCCTATTGTAACAGCATGATGCGGAGCCTGGAGTCCAGCCCCATTTCCAGGATGATCTGGAGAGCTCTGAAGCCTCTGCTCATGGGCAAGATCCTGTACACCCCAGATACTCCAGCAACACAGAGAATTATCCATGAGGTACAACTCATCTCCAAAACCCCTGTCAGAATCATGAATAAAACCCCATAAAACAAGACTGAGTGTGTTTGTGTGTGTTGCAGGTTAATAAGACCTTCCAGGAGCTCGGTGTGCTGAGGGACCTTGGTGGGATGTGGGAGGAGATGAGACCCAAAATTTGGAACTTCATGGAGAACAGCGAGGAAATGGACTTGGTCCGGGTGAGTGTGGGCCGACAACTTGCACGTACACATGTCAGAGCTGTGTTCTCTGTGTTCTTTCTGTTTACATGAGGGGGTTAAGGAAAGCAATCTGTGCATCTCTGTGACTGAAGTATAATTATGTGTCTGTGACCACCCAGACTACTTCAGTATGGCTCCATGTTGTGACTATATGTCTATAATGACTATATAAATGTCACATAATGGGTTTATCCATTAGGCAAAGAGAAGTTCATTTTTCATACAGGCTGGTGTCTTTTGGGAAAACAGAAGAGCAACAAAAATGAGATATTATAATATACAGACAGATAATTGAGCTGAAAGGAAAAGAAGAGGTCAACCATAAAACTGATGAACTAAAACAATGAAAAGAGGAATTATCAGTGTGGTATTAAAATGTGGCTGGCAGCAGTCTCAAACCATAAAGCAAAACAAGCATTCAAACTGTTTGTTCTCTCTGATCACATCAAACAGGAACAAGCACACAAAGTGTTGGTCTGCCCTCACACAGGACTACTTGATCTGTCTGTCTATTGTATAAAATTACAGTCACTATACCGGAATAAACTGTTTACCATCATGTTCTTAAGAAAAAAGTCCGTATCAGATGGCGTATAGATCGTAACATAGCTCATCCTTTTTCCACAACTGCCCTTTCCTTTGAAAATTACATAAGCACCACCTCCACCTAGTGGTGAACGGTGACACTGTAAAAAAGATATTTGCCGAGCCCATTAACTGTATACAAAGGCTTGGATCACTGAATAACAACTGAAAGCATCTTGAAAACATCAAAGAGAAAAAACACTGACTTCTTTCTTTCAGGCTGTTAAAAGTATTTGTGCAGGGTTCAAATGAACACCCATTTTACCACATTACACCACATTTAATTAAAATCTCTGTATTAGAAGAAAATGGCTACGTAAGTAGAGATAATTAGTTAAAGAAAGGCCTTGAATCTCTCAAAAGAAAATATGGTCATATAGGTCACAAGACACACAGAGAGATGCACAAACATACATCATTACGCATCAGGAATAAGGTCACCAAACAAAACAAGCCTAAAGGCAGAGTGATTCAACTGTTTTTTGTTTTTTTTACTGTGATTTGACATACATTTTTACAGGAAGAGCGAGAAGTTACATAAAGATAAACTCCTCATTTTTTCCTTAGCCTTTAAAAAAGTCTTATGACAATAAGACTCATAAATGTCAGGTGTTTTTCTTTATCTGTATCCTCTTTAACATTTTAGGTCTTAACAGGTCATGGTCCACTGACTCTCCATATTAAACAATATAAACCTTTCTTTTTGCAGACCCTGCTCCAGAATAACGCCAGTGCTGCGTTCTTAAATGCCCAACTCAGTGAGACCGAGTGGCGTGTGTCAGATGTGTCAGACTTCCTGTCCAAGGTCTCAGAGGACCAAAGACCTGCAGGTTCCGCCTACACCTGGAGAGACGTCTTCAACGAAACCGACCAAGCCATACAGACCATCTCGCGCTTCATGGAGGTTAGTGTGTTAATGCGGGATGCGTCAACAAGCACAGCGCAAAAAAAAAGAAAATCAGTATTCTAAAAATGTGAACAGTTAATTGTGGACAATGATGATGTGTCATATTTAGTACATAAAATGCCAAACCAATTTGTAGTTCAAAGGAAAACAATGCAAAGTGTTTTCACATGATTAGTTCAGTCTTCATATGCAGACGTACCAAATTATATTACTGTGTAGCCGTCCTTGTTTTCAGGGAGCGCGCCAATAAACACATCTTTGTTGTCTCTGTAAAATACATAGTTATCAAATAACTTCCATTTAGATCAAGCTGGAAAGAATAGTGGAGAACTAGGTTAAATGCTACTTGTACAAATAGGTCATATGCAGTACAAATCTTCCAGAATCTTGCACTAATTGCATTTTGAACTGCATTTAGCTCCCGGCATGTCTGTTAAAACTTTGAAATCAAATGTTCTTTTCCCTTCCTTTCCCTCGTCAAATTGAATTATTGCCATGCTCAGTGTGTCACTCCTTCCTGTCTCTGCGTAGTGGGTCAGTATGTCAGAGCCGAGCCTCAGCGATAAACAAACAACCCCTAAACCCCTGCTTGATGTTAACTGTTAATAAATCTTCGTGCCCTAATGAATGGGCAATCTTGACTGAGAGACTGAAGTAAACATCATCATCATCTTGTGACGTACTTCTGATATGCAATTATCTTATATGTAATGATCAGATTATCCAAATAAATAATGATGTTTTCCATTCCATAGACTGATGGCTATAGCTGATAATATGATTGCGGGTTTGAATCCACCTTGTGATCTTAGACTCCTCTAAGTCTCCTCAATAAAATGCACAAACACAATACTAATCATTTAAAAAGTAGGGAATTTTAAACCCTAACTTGAGGTCAATCTCATTAGTATTAAACAACCCACTGACCCACTGACTGTGTCTCACTCGTTATGGAGATCATATAATGTGTGTAAACTGACATTCCTCACACCAAAAACTGTGTCAAGGCCTTGAGCGACCATATAAGTCTGTCATGCCTGTAGCATTATGAGCGCTCACACTGAGTTTTCTGAACTAATTGGCTTCTCGCACAGTGTGAAGGGATGAAGTATAAGTCAGCTTATTTCCGCTATGTACAGTATGTTAGAAGCTAATCTGTAGAAAGGACTCAACAAATCAGCTAAACATCTCTGGTGTGGGTCCCCAGTGTCTATCCAAGACACATGAGTTTGTGTTATAGGGTATAGAGTAAATTGTTGTTCTCAGCTCCTCGACAATATTTGTGAGGAAAGCATGTGATTGTGTGTGCAGGGATTTTTTTCCTTTGTGTTCATGAGTTTGTTTGGAGCTTTTAAGTCTGTCACTGATGAATGATAATCAGAAGACCTTTTTACATTAACATTTTAAGTATTGGTGATGCTCTTATTTAACTTCTCTTAAGAAAGATGTCTTAGAAGTATTTATTCTTTTTCCATCCTCCAGGGTGACGCAGACCTTCATAAAACATTTAGACCCCGCAATAACTTCACTCTTTGTCAGACTCTCAGAGTAAAATATGCCATATCCCCACTGTCTTTTCCTCTTAGTGTGTGAACCTGGACAAACTGGAGCCAGTAGCTAATGAGGAGAGACTGGTCAATAAGTCCATGGGTCTTCTGGACAACCAGAAGTTCTGGGCTGGGATCGTGTTTCCTGACATCGCCCATAGCAACAGCACTGAGTTGCCTCCCAACGTCAACTATAAGATCCGTATGGACATTGATAATGTGGAGAGGACAAACAAGATTAAAGATGGGTAAGAGGCTGTGTCCAACTACTATTTAATCACAGATCCTTTGCACATTTTTATGTTCTTATGAACGTATTGATTTTCATCTTGCTTTGCAGCTATTGGGACCCCGGTCCCAGGGCAGACCCCTTCGAGGACCTTCGGTACATCTGGGGTGGATTTTCTTACCTGCAGGACGTCATCGAGCACGGAATCATCAGAGCCATCACTGGCACCAAGGAGAAGACAGGCGTTTACATTCAGCAGATGCCCTACCCCTGCTATGTTGATGACATGTAAGAGACCACTTTAAAAAATAAGGAGCTAATAGCACCTTTAACTGCACAGTTACTTCTGAAGGTATGTAAACAATTTTCCAATTTTTTTCACAGTTTCCTGCGGGTGATGAGTCGGTCAATGCCTCTCTTCATGACCTTGGCGTGGATGTACTCAGTAGCCATCATCATCAAGGGCGTGGTATACGAGAAAGAGGAACGGCTCAAGGAGACCATGAGAATCATGGGACTGAACAATGGCATCCTGTGGCTCAGCTGGTTCATCAGCAGTTTAATCCCACTTCTGATCAGCGCCGGCTTGTTGGTGATGTTACTGAAGGTTGGTGTTGCCACAGTCACACTCACATACACGTGTATACACTTGGTCACCATGCAGGAATGTCAGGAAATTGTAGAAAACACGTGAATATACTCACACAGATCATTGCTAATGTTCAACATTTAACTTAGTTAGTTTTTCCATGACCACAATGCTTCATTGTCTGTTAATGACATCAAATTGTGGAAAACAAGTGATATCATAATGCTGTAACCAGGAAACTATTTCACTTTCTTTCTTTTTCTCTTGTCTCCATTCTCAGATTGGCAATCTGCTGCCTTACAGTGACCCAGGAGTGGTGTTTCTTTTCCTAGGATCCTTCGGTGTAGTAACCATCATGCAGTGTTTCCTCATCAGCACCCTGTTCTCTCGTGCCAACTTGGCAGCTGCCTGCGGTGGCATTATATACTTCACCCTCTACCTGCCCTACGTGTTGTGTGTTGCCTGGCAAGACTACGTGGGCTTTGGAGCAAAGATTGTCGTGGTGCGTGGAAGAAATCAAATAATACAAATAGAAATCCATACACGTATACCCAGTACTTTGTGTTGAGATTTCACCATCACATTTATGTCTAGAAATCGAATCACTGCACTGTCAAATAGAGATATAAAAATGTCTCTAGTATTTCTTTTAAATGGACCTACTTGTCAAAAAAAACAAACAAACATGTGCATGCCCATACACCCTGTATTGGGAGTTATTTTTCTTTCTCTCTGCTAATCTCTGGCTACTCTGTTCTTCTCCCAGAGTCTGTTGTCTCCTGTGGCTTTTGGTTTTGGCTGCGAGTACTTTGCCCTGTTTGAGGAGCAGGGGGTGGGTATCCAGTGGTCAAACCTACTGGCCAGCCCTCTGGAGGAAGACAGCTACAACCTGACCACCTCTATCTGCCTCATGCTGTTTGACGCCGTGCTCTACGGAATAATGACCTGGTACATCGAAGCTGTGTTCCCTGGTGAGTCTTGGACACAGTTTTTGATTGTGCTGTTTCCCCCCCCCCCCTTAAATTGCCAAATCAATGATGTAGAGTGAAATAGTGCAGAGTATTGTGAGTTGCTTTTGTGGACAGGACTGAAAACAAAACTTTTCACTCTATTCCAGGTCAGTACGGGATCCCCAGGCCTTGGTATTTCCCTTTCACTCGGACTTACTGGTGTGGAGAGAAAGAGAACCAGAGTCTCTCCACATCTCTGTCAAAGAAGGGCAATGCTGAAGGTACAAATCATAATTATTACTTATTATTTGTCTTTAATTTTAGGGGAAGAATTTTAAGACTTGTTCCTTTTTGTGTTTTTTTTTTTTTTTAAACTTTAGATTATGTCATCGCTAAAATGCCGTTGTCTTTATTTTATCCACAGCTGTGTGTATTGAGGAGGAGCCGGCTCACATTGAGCCAGGTGTTTACATCGAGAATCTGGTGAAAGTCTACAGCCATGGAAACAAGCTGGCCGTAGATGGACTGTCCCTGAGGTTCTATAACGGACAGATAACCTCCTTCCTCGGCCACAACGGAGCTGGCAAGACCACAACCATGTAAGATTAACTGCAGTACATCTAAAGTCAGCAATTGGCTCAGATTGGAATGCAATTGTTGGTGACTCCTGCCTGCTTTTTCTGATAGGTCAATCCTGACAGGGCTGTTTCCACCCACCTCTGGTACAGCCTACATCCTCGGCAAGGACATCCGCACTGAGCTGAGCACCATCCGACAAAATCTGGGCGTCTGTCCCCAGCACAATGTACTTTTCAGCATGTACGTATACACTCACGATCTCAGTATCTGAAGATCTCAATATCAAGAACTGAATTCTTTGCACATTTTGTAGCCTCTCTTGCGTCTTGGTAATTGCGTGGTTTGTTGTACTCCAGGCTGACGGTGGAGGAACACATCTGGTTCTACGCCCGTCTGAAGGGCCTGCCGGAGGAGAAGGTGAAAGCTGAGATGGAACAAATTGTGAACGATGTCGGGCTGCCTCACAAGCGACAGTCTCGCACCAGCACACTGTCAGGTCAGTTTGATTCTTTTTCACAGGTAACATTAGATGTGTTGTCTAGGGCATTTCCACATAGCTAGTATGTTTTGAAAACTGTCATTCTGACCTTTACTTCCCATTGTCTTTGTAGGAGGGATGCAGAGGAAGCTGTCAGTGGCCTTGGCTTTTGTGGGAGGCTCAAAAGTTGTGATTCTGGATGAACCAACTGCTGGGGTGGATCCCTACGCACGCAGGGGCATCTGGGACCTGCTGCTTAAATACAGACAAGGTAAACACAACCGATAGGTGGTTCTTAGTCATACATTAGTTATTTATTATTATTATTTGAATATTGTATTTAATTCTGTAGTTAGTAAGCTGTGTTTGTTCTCTGTCAGGCCGCACCATCATCCTGTCCACTCACCACATGGATGAGGCTGACATCCTGGGTGACCGCATCGCCATCATTTCCCACGGCAAGCTGTGCTGCGTAGGCTCCTCGCTCTTCCTGAAGACCCATCTGGGGACGGGCTACTACCTGACCCTGGTCAAGAGAGACTATGACTTGACACTTCAGTCCTGCAGGAATTCTGCCAGTACCGTCTCCTACAGCAAGAAGACTGAGAAGGTGAGAGAGAAGTAACGGGGAACACGGTGCTCGTCTCACCTCCGGTGTAGAAAGTTACTTGCAAGAGATATAATCAGGAAGGAAGGAGAGGTTTCTCTCTTTTACATTACTGTTAACACTCTTTGTCTTTACTCCAGGAGGACAGCGTATCAGAGAGCAGTTCAGATGCTGGTCTTGGCAGTGAACCAGAGAGTGAAACCACCACAATTGGTAAGAACTGACACTCCTGTAGTATTAACTTTGCAAGGCATGTAAGCTTTCAGTGTGTTATTACTCCCTCTCACCAACATCTCACTCTTTGTGCCGATTTATTCCCTACAGATGTGTCCCTCATCTCCAATGTGATTTTCAAGCATGTCCCTGAGGCTCGCCTGGTTGAGGACCTTGGCCACGAACTCACCTATGTCTTGCCCTACCAGTCAGCTAAAGATGGAGCCTTTGTAGAGCTCTTCCACGAGCTGGATGACCGACTCACCGACCTGGGAATATCCAGCTACGGAATATCTGATACCACCCTGGAGGAGGTGAGGAGCAGTCAAGAGCTTACATACTTTTTCGTCTGGTCTTTTTATTTTCTGTTGGGTGTATTGTTTGTACGCTTCTGCCCACGTTTTAATCGCTTGTCTTCCAACTCCGCAGATTTTCCTGAAAGTGGCTGAGGACAGTGGAGTGGACTCTGTTGAGCTTTCAGGTGAGATTTACGCCCTTATTTTAGACATGTATTAGCAGAGGTGGTCTGGATTATTTCAGGAGTTATCTTTAAGCAAAAGAAGACTTGAAACTCACCTAATTTAAACAAACATGTGGCTGCAGATGGAGTCGTGCCGACAAGGACTCGTCGCCATCATGCGTTTGGAGACCACCAGAGCTGCCTGAAGCCCTTCACTGAGGACGACTTCGATTTCAACGACTCTGAAGGTGACCCAGGTAGAACTGCAATACCTATTATGCAGTGCAATGATAGCAACAGTCTTGTCTCTATCATTGCTTTTACTCTTTGATATATTATTATTGTTCTTCCACCAAATTATACATAGAAAATTAGGAAGAATGTACCACATTTCAGATTTTTTGATGGAGAAAAGTGCAGCTTCTCCTTATTTAAAGAAAACAGATTTATGTTGCAAAATATAAATATCTTACAACTACAGGCATTCAGTTCTTGCTATATGCTATTACACAACCAGGACACAGACTTCATTTCAGACTGTTGCAAGTATGCTCACGTGTCTCGTGGTGTCTGTGTCCAGAATCCCGTGAGACCGACTGGCTCAGTGGAACAGATGGTAAAGGTTCATACCAGGTCAAAGGCTGGAGTCTGAAGAGGCAGCAGTTTGTTGCACTACTCTGGAAACGATTCCTCTACGCTCGGCGCTCCAGGAAAGGCTTCTTTGCTCAGGTACACTGCTATTTTAATATACACATACTTTAAATAAAGGGGAAGTTGATGTAGGTCTTCATAACAATCTTATGCCTTCAGGAGGAAGCAATAGTTTTTAAATGTGTAATTATAATGCATGTTATTTTATAGTAATAAATTGTCATGATGTTGTTTTTCAGATTGTTCTTCCGGCAGTCTTTGTGTGTATTGCCCTGGTGTTCAGTCTGATTGTTCCTCCGTTTGGAAAGTACCCAAGTCTGGCTCTGAAACCCAGCATGTATGGAGAACAGTTTACCTTCATCAGGTGAGATATTGCATTTACCTCATTTTCATCAATTTGTCCTTAATTATTGCACAAAAAAAGATGTCTCTGCTCCTTTTATACATTCTTTACATTATAGGAGTATCAAAGAACATTTTAATCTTTCATTCTCCTCAATCAGATTGTTCTATTTTTCTGCCGAGGAAAAAAAAACAAGCACATTTTCTAAATAAATGTGTTATTTCCATCTACAAAGTGTACAACATGTAAGAGGTTACCCAACTACAAGTAACAACAAATAACTGTGAAACTCAAAGTACAAGTTTCAAAGCCTGATTGTTAAACATCATTAGTTTGTGATGATTTGTCTGGATATTTACACTTTTAGGCTAAATGCAATGTATTATTAAAGGTATTATATATAATATTATATTATATGTGTTATTAAAGGCAATGTATTCTCTGTGTTGTTATAGTAATGACCTACCTGAGGATCCTCACATCAACAAACTACTCGGGGCTCTGACAGAAAAACCAGGATTTGGAACAAACTGCATGGAAGAAGAACCTATAACGTGAGTTTCGAGAAGAAAAGCTAACATACATTTAGGAAAAATATATAAATCACATGTAGGGTATGGTACTCTAAACATATACATAAAGTGGAGATTTGGAGTTGAATATAAACCTGTGCTCTCTCTGCTCCAGGGACACTCCCTGTACAGCAGTAGAGGATGAGTGGTCGGTCCCGCAAGTCTCCCAAAGTGTGAAGGATCTGTTCGACAACGGCAACTGGTCGATGGAGTATCCCTCTCCCCTGTGTGAGTGCAGCTGTGAAGGACGCAAGAGGATGCTTCCAGAGTGTCCTGCTGCTGCTGGTGGACTTCCACCACCTCAGGTTGGTGACACCATACAATTAGAAAGCCAAAAGCAAAACTTAAATCAAGTAGGGCACTCTCTCCCCCTTCATCTCTTTCACAAAGTAAACTGATAATGCCACACACAAAAAAAAAATGTTAATGAACTGTTTTGTGTGTTTGTGTATCCAGATGAAGATCAGTGACAAAGACACTCTGCAGAATCTGACTGGCAGAAACATCTCAGACTATCTGGTTAAAACCTACGCTAAGATCATCGGCAAGAGGTAACGCTCATCTTCGCATTAGTGTGCACACATGCTACCTTCGCTGATTGTAATATTTCTCATTAAAGGATTATTTCTCATTTTCATCTTTCTTCTCGTACAGCCTGAAGAACAAGATTTGGGTCAACGAGTTCAGGTACATTACGAGACATTGAGTCTATTTGTCAATAATATTGACCCCACTGTCTCTCTGCTGTGATATTAAAATGATTGTTCTCTATACAGATATGGTGGATTCTCGTTGGGCGCCAGAAATTCTCAGCTTCTGTCCCACACGGATGAAATCGATGATGCCATCGCTCAGCTGAGGAGACGCTTCCGTCTGGAGAGAGTAAGAGATTTCAGTACATTATCATTTTACATACTGCACTACACTAATGCACAAAAAGAAGCTCATTAATGTGGTACATTTTTTACTACTGTGGTTTCAATTAGTCAGGGTAAGACACTGACTGCTGTATACAGTGACTTAGACTATTATTGCAGATTTGAACAGTGTCAGTTTACATATGTGCTAAAGAAGACTTTCTCTCTCTGCCTCGTCCACCCTCCAGGGAACTGCAGCAGATCGTTTCTTTCACAGTCTCTCCAGTTTTATCCAAGGACTGGACACCAAGAATAATGTCAAGGTTAGCGCGCACACACACACACACACACACACACACACACACACACTGGTTATACAACAGCAGATGACTGTGTAGGTTACCGTCAAGCTTTCCTCACCAAATTCTTGAAAAATGCTGCTGTTACACCCATGTGCTTCAACAATATGCTTCATTCAGTGCCTACTGTGCAATCTGATTGCATAATAATTGCATTTCGTGCTCTTTTTGTTTTTGAATTTCTCTAAATTCGTATCAACTCATCTTTGCTGAAGACAACGTTGATGACAAACCCTCATTTTGAACATTACATAGTCACATTTTAGGAATGTGGGCAATTCTTTTATCAAGAGCAACTAACTGAATAAGCTTTAATTCCTCAACTCCGCCATAAAACAAGGAGACAGAACTGAATAAAAACCTGATTTAGAAACTTGGAAAGAAATAAGAAAGAAGGGAATGGAAATAAACAAAAAGAAGGCTAAAGCAGGACACAGAGAAGAGGGGGAACATATATTTACTTTAGACATACTGTAATCTCTCTTGCAGACTTGGCATTCAGTTGATCACCAAGCTACTAATTTAGCCCCAGCTAGCTTTGTATTTCCTGAAGTCACAGGAACTAAAATGGCTGCTTTTTCTTTCTCCCTCCAGATCTGGTTCAACAACAAGGGCTGGCACAGTATCGGTTCTTTCCTCAATGTTATGAACAATGGCATCTTGCGGGCAAGTCTGCAAGCCGGCAAAGACCCCGCAAAGTTTGGCATCACTGCCTACAATCACCCGCTCAACCTCACCAAGGAGCAGCTGTCACAGGTGGCACTGTGAGTATTGCTGTTAGTACGGGGGGCACTTTTCAAAATCTCTTCTTAGAGACATCACTTCTCATTGCTTCCCTCGCTCTGTTCTCCCTCCCTCAGGATGACGACATCAGTAGATGTGCTGGTTTCCATCTGCGTGATCTTCGCCATGTCCTTTGTCCCTGCCAGCTTTGTGGTCTTTCTCATCCAGGAGAGAGTGAACAAGGCCAAACACATGCAGTTCATCAGCGGAGTGCAGCCGCTCCTTTATTGGCTGGCCAACTTTGTCTGGGATATGGTAAGATATTTCATTTGAGCTGGCCGCATTGACTCCTCTCCAAACTGTTAAATGAGAAAAGTTTAAATATATCAGGACATAATGCTGTTATCTTAAAACTTACTGAAGCCTCCTTTTCTTTCTCCTTCTCTTCCTCTCTTGCAGTGTAACTACATCGTCCCAGCCACACTGGTCATCATCATCTTTGTGTGTTTCCAACAAGACGCCTACGTCTCCTCCACCAATCTGCCTGTGCTGGCCCTGCTGCTGCTGCTCTACGGGTACGTTTCGACCCACACTACATTTGTGGCTCTTCTTTTCTTTTGCCTTCTCTTTTTCTAACCCCGTCTCATCGAACACCATCTCTGTATCATCTCTTCCCAGATGGTCCATCACCCCTCTGATGTACCCGGCCTCGTTCTTCTTTAAGATCCCCAGCACAGCCTATGTGGTTCTGACCAGCGTGAACATACTGATAGGAATCAACGGCAGCGTCTCCACATTTGTACTGGAGCTGTTTGGAAGCAATGTAAATATAATGTCTCCAAGTCATTTTTAGTTAGATAAGAAGCAGTAGCAGCAGTTGATTTATTGATTGTTGCTTCAAGAATGTGTAGAAATAGAGGTTTTTGAATTTAAACAAAGAAATGATTGAAATTGAGTGCTTTATCCTTCATGATTAAATACTGACTTTATTCCCATTAAAGGAAATCGGTGGTATCAACGACATCCTGAAGAACGTGTTCCTCATCTTCCCTCACTTTTGTCTGGGCAGAGGATTGATTGACATGGTGAAGAATCAGGCAATGGCCGACGCTTTGGAGAGATTTGGTAATTTCAGACCTCTTTTACCAACTACTGCAAATGTGTCCTCATTTTTTTTATGAAGGGAAGTAAAGGTACATTTTCCAAATGTGTTAAATATCTTTCCTCTGGTTCTGCTTGTGTCTCTATAGGAGAAAACCAGTTCCGCTCCCCTCTGGCCTGGGACATGGTGGGAAAGAACCTGTTTGCGATGGCCATAGAGGGCGTGATCTTCTTCTGCATCACTGTCCTTATTCAGTACCGCTTCTGCTTTAAGGCCAGGTGGGTGAAATCTTCAATGCATGATCCGTCAGAATGAGACCAAAAAAATAAATTCTCCAGAGATTATCTTATAATACAGTATCCATTACTAAGACTAAAAACACAATTAGGAGATATGGATTTAAATTCCTTTGGGTGAAGGATTCAACTAAAGCCTGCCCTATAAGCCTGTCTCGAGTTTGACACCTCCTCCCTCTGCCGCCTGTGCCCTTGCAGGTCATCCACCAGTCATCTGAAGCCTATTGGAGAAGAAGACGAGGATGTGGCCAGAGAGCGACAGAGGATCCTGAGCGGATCAGGACAGTCAGACATCCTGGAACTCAGACAGCTCACCAAGATTTACAAGCGGAAACAGAAGCCGGCGGTGGACAGGCTGTGTGTCGGCATCCCCCCTGGAGAGGTACGATGCACACAACATGCACCAGGTTTTCTTACAGCTTGCGTAATGTTAAAAAATTATGTTTGTGAGAGGACGAGAAGTTTCAGCTAATAAAATAAATCTGCAAGACATATTAATTAATCTCTACATTCCTGTGAAAAAAGTGTCCTGATGTTGACATTGTCTCTCCTCTCCTACAGTGCTTTGGTTTGCTGGGGGTGAATGGTGCAGGTAAAACCAGCACCTTTAAAATGCTGACAGGAGACTCAGTGGTCACTAGTGGAGAGGCCTACCTGGCTGGCAAGAGGTGAGATACCTCAAATTATACAAAACCATCCAATCATTTGTATTAGAATTCATATTTTTCGAGTGTATTCAGCTTTCCTGACTAGCAGGAAGTAGTCAGTGATGTAATTAAGGTACTTTTAATAAATATTGAATGAAAGCAGAATAAAGGAAACCTGTCCCACTCATGTTGAGATAATGACTCGAAGCAATTGTTCGAAGAAGCATATTTGCCCTGGAAATTAAATTAGCTTTCTTTCATTTGTGAGAAAACATTGAGTTCAGGCTCAGATTTAGTTTAAAATGTTTTTTACTTTCTATGAAATATAATTATACTCTTATACTCTCTCCAGTGTAACCACAGAGATCGATGAGGTGCATCAGAACATGGGCTACTGTCCTCAGTTTGATGCCATCAACGACCTGCTGACCGGCAGAGAACACCTCGAGTTTTACGCCATCCTGAGAGGAGTGCCTGAGAAGGAAGTCTGTGAGGTCAGCAACATATTGTGTTGGTCTTTCGTGTATAAATTAGACTTATAATTCAACTTTTGCCGTCTGACAGTACCATTTGCCAGTCAGTGTGGTTAGAAAAGAAAATAGTTCACACTCATGAAAACTGAATCCTGTCCACCAGGTGGCAGAGTGGGGCATCCGGAAGCTGGGCTTAGTCAAATATGTGGACAAGTCAGCGGGCAGCTACAGTGGAGGAAACATGAGGAAACTGTCTACTGCCATCGCTCTCATAGGAGGACCACCTGTAGTCTTTCTGGTCAGTGGAACATGTTCAAACAAACACTTCTGAGTGATCTTGCATAAACCAGGGCAGCAGGGAGACCCTAAACGTCTTTTAAAGATTAAGCAGCAGCTGAGTATCTGTTGTTTGATGTTCACAGGATGAACCAACAACAGGCATGGACCCCAAGGCACGCCGTGCTCTGTGGAACGCAATCCTGAGCATCATCAAAGAGGGACGATCTGTAGTCCTGACCTCTCACAGGTTAGACTGGCCATCTAAATGACATCTGTTCAATTAAACAAACTATATAATGACCTATCGATATGCCATGAACTATAATTTGTGTATACGACACGACTAAGCTCATCCCTGTGTGTGTTTTTGTGCAGCATGGAGGAGTGTGAAGCACTCTGCACCAGAATGGCCATCATGGTCAACGGCAGGTTCCGCTGTCTGGGCAGTGTGCAACATCTCAAAAACAGGTGGGAATACACGCCAGACTAACATTTCACAAAAGCTCACACGCACAACAAAGACATAATCTTTCTAGATTATCACTTAAACCTTCAGATGAATGAAACGTTGTCGTTAACGTGCTGTTGTCAGGTTTGGTGATGGCTACACCATCATCCTGCGGGTGGCTGGCCCAGACCCAGACCTCCGGCCGGTGATGGAGTTCATCGAGCGCGAGTTGCCTGGCAGCACGCTGAAGGAGAAACACCGCAACATGCTGCAGTATCAGCTGCCCACCTCCCTCACCTCGCTCGCCCGCATCTTCTCCCTGCTCTCTACGAACAAGGAGGCGCTTAGCATAGAGGACTACTCTGTTTCCCAGACGACTCTAGACCAAGTAAGCAACTTTACACAAGGCTCTGATTAGAACTAGATTGGTACTTTAGTTTAGGTTAAATCTAATTCTTCCCACGTCTTCTTCTCCCCCCTGCAGGTGTTTGTAAATTTCGCCAAGGACCAAAGTGATGAGGACCATTTGAAAGAAGTAAATCTGAACAAGCGGGACGCTGTGGTCGTGGACATTTCACAGTTAAACTCTTTCCTCATGGACAACAAGACCAGGGAGAGCTGCGTCTGATTCCTCAACATACCATCTGTGGGAGTTGCTATGCTTCACCCACCCTCCCCCAACTCAGAAATATGGACCACTAACCAGCCGGGGGAGACGGAAAATGTTCATTTTTAATTTTTTTTCTATTTTTTAGTCTTTTTTTAATTATCATTTCTCAGTGAACCTGCACTTCAGCACACAGCCTCTTGAAAAGGCAGAGTCTGCAGGTAACAGACACTGAAAACTCAATGCAAATCAATGCAAGAAATATATATGAATATATTTAAGATGGGAAGATGTGAGGGTTGGAGACTGGTGCTTCTCCTTCACTAGATGGACAGAGAGACTTAGAACACTTGAAGTGACAGCAGGATTAGACTGGAAAGCTTGTAGCCCTGCTACTCACTCACTGGACACGGCATCAGGGATGACGGATGGAAAAATGTCCAGTTTTTAAATCCCTGGTCCTAAAAGTAGTACGCAGTAGTCAGTGGGACGTGTCTATGTGCTACTCTGTATCGTGAGATCATGAAAAGTTCTTATCATTCACTGCCAACTGCTGAAAGATGGACTGACTACTTTTTTATCAGGGTCAAACCTCTCAATCGCTCTTTGTTACCAAGCGCAGTCGTTTTACAATGCAAATGATGGTGAAGAAGCATTTACAACCCAGTTGATTTCAGTCACCGACATGCAATCACGCAAAACATATTAATTTATACTAATTTGATTTTTGAAATTCTAACAGACAAACGTAACCTCAATGTAGGTTTTTTTTTGTTTGTTTTTTGATAACAATTAAGATTGATAACCAAGTTGTCTTTTTTTTATTTATTGTCCTTGACATTGTCCAGCACAGTGCCTATACTGTATCATGGTGGAGAGAGAAATCTGAGCACTCCATTTAAAAACAACAACAACAACAACAATGTATGTAGGCTGCTAAGGAATGTATAAGACAGAAACCAACATGCATCAAAGCACAAAATTAGCTTTTTGTGAAGATGATGAATGAAACTTGTTTTTTTTTTTGTTTTTTTAAAATACTGTCTTTCATTGTCAAAAACAAACAAACAAACAAACAAAAAAATCTTGTGATTGCTTGATGTCTGTACATGATGCAGCCTGGTATACTGGGTTGTTTTTACCTGTCCTGCCCTCTTTAAATGGAACTGAAGGCCAATCAGAATGGACGGAGGATCACCGTCGCAAACTGGCAGTCATGACTTCAACAGAAAGCTGAAGAAGAGTTTTTTTGAAAGTTCCTTGGAAATATTTACTGCATGCTTTCCACTGGGCTACACACTGGACTGTCAGCACTTCTGTGTGTGTGTGTGCCAGAGCATGGTCAGATCAGCTTATAAAAGACTGGAGATGACAGAATTGTGCTTCACTGTTGTTGAGTTACTGGCACTATATATATCTATATCTATAGATATAGATATAGATATGTGCCCAAATTCTGTTGTAAAAAAAATGTATCAAAATGTGATTTTGGTGATGTGATGAATCAGATGGAAATGTTCCTGCACGTAAAACTGTAACGACCACACATGCGGAAGATAGTTACAGTGTGGGATGGTAAAGATGACAACTTTTCCAGCAACGTGCTTTTATTCGTGCCTGCGTGAAGGCACGATGGGAGCGTTTTAGACCTGAGCCGTCACCGATGTGGATATTATGTAAAGTAGCATCAGTATCTTGTGATGTCGAGTAAAAAAAACAAAAACAAAAAATGTTACCAGTGGAGTGAACAAACATTATCTGTGCCAAATGGAGCTAAATGTGTATCTTTGATCAACCAGCATAATCGCGACTGTTTTGTAAAGTTCAAGTTGTGCTTTGATTTCAGCTCTCGCTTACAGAAATCCTCCTCTGTCCTTATCAGCAGCTCGGAAACAAAAAAGCACATTTTATGTCAAATTTGTTCTTCTCATTCAGTCTCTTTTTGTTTTTCCTTACGATGTTGCCAAATTCTAATCTTTCCGTTTGCTCACATTAATAAGCTGAATTTAACTTCACCGTTAGTAACTCAAATATTTAGACGTGAGGTTGAGCTACTTCACACAGACTTATTATTCCAGAGCTAATCCAAAGGCCAGACTACACTTAAACAGGGACCAAGTCAATTAGAGTTGCGCTTGTAATGCTTTATAGTCCAAATAAATAAATATCCAGGGTTTAAAATGATGACTGGTTGTCATCACGGTTGCTCTGCGTCAATTGAAATTGTGGAAGGGATTTCCGTTTCATCAGGAATCTAATCGCTGCTGTGGGGCTCCAGACTGGCCCTCAGCTAAATGTGAGCACTTTATAGACTTCATGTGTCAAAGACATGGAAGTTAGGGTTTTGGGTATATGGCAAGTTAGACATTTCAAAACAAATGTCTGCACTGGAACACAGATACAATTCAGACAAAAGGAAGCTACACCACTGCATTAAAACCTTTGTGTGACACTTGAAATAGAGAATGAAGGCTCACATGAGAGAAATGTGAGAAATGAGTGAGGCAGTGAAAAGCAGAGACAAGGAGTGAGATAAAGAGAGAAACGCAGGACAGTAAGATGGTGATTTTTTTTTCTCTTCTTGTGCTCAATATTATTATTTGTTTACATTTTTAAGTATTAAACAGCTGTTTGGGTCTGTTACTCATTGTGTATAGTTATTCTTTGCATTAATAAATAAAAAGATTCCTACATTTTGAAAAAAAAATCCTGATTTGATTATTTTTGCATTTCTTCTGCTGTAGCAGTTGTGTCTAAAGCTAATGTGGGCGCGTTAAATGAGCGCTTGTAGCTAATGACTGAACAAAAGTTTACTGCGTGTGTGGGCGTGTGTGTTAATGTTTGCTATAAATTTCTAGAGCAAGCATGTGTTTGTGTGTCTATTTCCACCTGTTGCAATCACACACACACACACACACCATACACCCACAATTTCAGTTTCTGTCACTCCGAGTTATTCATCCACCAACATCATGACTGGAAGAGCTGTTATTCTGGGACTTCTGCTCATCTGTGTGGCTGCAGGTAACAAAGAAAAATACACTTCATTCTAGTTTTTGAGGGATAGTATAGAATGAGATGTATATAGAGCGGTTTTGAGCAATTTCTATAAACTTCATAATGGAAAGTTTTCAACCTCATTGGAAGATTTCATGTTTTATTGTCTTTTAAAATTATGTCAGACGAGGTTTAAGGTTTAAGAGTTTTTGACACTGACTACCAGAAAAAGACACATTGATGTCAAAGTGAAAACAGATCTTTACGAAGTCAAATTGAAAGAAATATTTAGTGTACAGTGGGATCATATGGATGTCAATATTAGGCTACATAGTAGGCACTCATGTACTCCACCTCTATTATATTAGTCTACCTCTATTATTAATTAATTGTATTAGTCTCTGGGTGTATTGTCACTTTTGCATCAATGTTTTTTCTGTATCAGGTGGGTTGATAAAGCAGGAATTTATGGTATAATAATATATAATTATTTTAGAAGTCATCTGATTTCTTTACAGATGCTGGAAAGAAGTCTGGGTTCATGAGAAAGGTGCTGTACTTCACTAAGTGTGTGCATATATCAGGGTGTTATGCTTGCATGTGTGAGCGATAATGATAAATACTGTGTCATTGAGGGAATTTAATTAAATGTAGTATGGTGAATGAGCTTTTCTTGTGAGGTGATGATAGACGATCCTGTGTGTTTGGTTGTTTCATGTTCTGGCAGCCTTCCTGTCCTGACATGGAGCAGATTGTGGCCTGCCCTCTGAACCTCGCCCCGGTGTGTGGCAGTGACGGAAACACCTACGCCAACGAGTGTACCCTGTGTGCCCAGAGACAGTGAGTACACACAGCTGCTGCACTCTCACAGCTTTCACATTTTAGTTCACCCATAAGCTGCCTTTATGGAGGATAAAGTCCCAGAATCGCCCCCTGGTGGTGAATGAATTTAAAGCCTGCAGTCACAAGGCTAAACTGTGATTGGCTGACCACAGCAGTCAATTCAACTGACTGGAGGCTTTTCAGTTTAGTCTTTTATCTCTAGGTCTTTACAGGAAATGAGCAGGTGGTAATTAGTCATTACTAGAAAAATCACATCGCAGGTGACCAAATCATGGAAAAGCATTTAAATTCAAGAGATTCTTCTGCATCAGTGTTTTAATTCTGGCATTTTGAAGTTAAATCGATCATTTGAGTCTCTCCAAATCACACATTAGTTTTTTTTTTGTAAAAAAGTATTCTTTGTCTCTGTCTATTTTTTCTGCCTTCAAACCCCATAACACACAATATTTCCTGCATTAAAAGTCCTCACTGATGGCTTTTAATTCTTTATCTCCAGTTATTTATCAACTTCGCTTCCGCGTTCAGACACTTTCACTCTAATCACTGACATTGATACAAAGCTAAAATGAGTCACTGCCTTGTCATGTTATAATTCTCTCTGCAGAACAACCAGGACGGACATTTTGATTGCCAAAGAGGAGAGCTGCTGACCTGCACAGGGGATGATGATGATGTCACCGCTGAGGTGACCAATGGGGATCTGATTACCAATCCAGCATGGATGATCCCAATTCATTGACATTGACATTGTTCATTGACAATGAGCAATAAATTTCAATCAGCAGTAAACAGCCTTCTGATGTTTTCTTTTTTTACACAATAAAATCCAAATCACAATAAAATCTAACATCAACAGTGATTAATTATGCATGGAGTTAAAGTGATGCTAGAAATAAAAAAAAAGCTACAAAATGTTTTTTGCAGTGAGGGAAAGTGAAAAAAGTGAATAGATGGATTTACATAACATAATCTGAAAGCATTCCCTTGTGGTGTGAAGGCAGGAGGTGAATGTTCAGCTGGTTATCTCTGTTGAGAGACAAATATTTACACTCCTTATACTGAGTAACACAGTGGTCAATAATGTTCAGTGTGTGTGTGTGTGTCTGTGAAGTCAAAGTCAAACTGAGAGAGTGTGAGCAAATGCATTGACCGAAGAACAAAGGCGGGAGCAGAGAGACACACTGTGAAAGAGGACATGAAGACCAGAGAGAAATAAAGTGTTGAATCCCGAGGTCAAAGGTCAAATGCGTCAGTCACATGGTTGCAACCAGGAAACAGAGAAGTGATACCATCAATCCAATCATTTCCTTATTCTTTACAGCAGAGCAGAAACAAAGCTTTTGAGACTTCAATGACCTGGCGTATCAACGATGATAAGAAACCAAGGGGAACATGTGTAAGTACAGACTCTAAATATTCACTGCAACTATACGATACTGCTCTTTACTACAGCTGTTGCTGTTGTTGCTGTCAGTTATGGTAATGTTACACAGAGTTTACGCTTAACAGCCTGACTGTAGCAGTTTTGACACAACAGTAAACTTGCGTTTATTGATACATCATGAGGTTTTGCTGATTTTTAACCTTGTTTGATCACTTTAATAGGTCCCATTTATTTGTGTTTACTTTCATTTTCCTCCCCTCTGTTCCGTCCAGTTTTGTGTCCCTACAGATAAATGAAACTATGTTACATCCTGTTTATATTGTCACTGTGTCTCCAGGGTCTCCAGAGTTGAGGAATGTCAGAATGGAATCTCTATGGACCTCTTCCTGCACCTTTCACTCATACCAGCAGTGAGTTGTTCTGTTTAACCTCAATACAAGAATATGGACAAATGACAGAATGGACAAATCCAAAGTCATGTAGCTCTAAAACATCATCTCATGAGCCAAAAGTAACAGCCCTGTGCTTTGAAGAGATGTGTTTTTCAGGTAATCCAGTGGGTTTTAAATGGAAAAAAGGATAATTTTCTCCACAAGAAACACTCAATTCCTCAGTTTTACTGACAAATTTGCAATATGATTTTCACAGGATAAGGATAATTTAGTAGTACATAATGCCATATGCCACATACTCACATGATAGAGGGTGTCTACCAATACAGAATAACACAATTGCACTATAAACTGCTAAAAGAGAATTGTTGTACCAACTTAAAATATTTACATTGGAAACATTACATTTCAAATCAATTGAGTTCATCCAACTTGAAAAAAAACAAACATTTGTGAACAATTTACTTTTTTCTTGATTTGTTAATGCACAAATAAATTAAGTTTCTTTTCAAACCAAGTTAACAAGATAGATTGACACAATTGACTTGAAAAAAAACAAAAACAAAACAGAAGTCATGTGTGTGTTTCTAGTTGAAGTAATTTTTACAGCTGGCCTAGTTTATACCTGTAAGTACAGCAGCACGATCAAAACTGCTTTGATACAACACGTGCAAGGCTGATGACGCAAAAAGTATGAGGATCAAATATGAGACCTACATTTTATAAATTGAGCCATCAGTAAATTGCCTGGCCATGTCGAACACTGCATATGAACTTAATTCCAATTTCATATAGGCTATATATATATATATATAATCAGGGACGGCTGGCCAATAGAAGGCGATGGGGCACTTGAGCCACACATAAATTTAATTTATCATTATCATCAGTGTTTATAATATTATTATAAATAAATTGTACTGATCTCAATGATTGTCATGTCTCTGCATATCTTAGTCCAATCAGCAGCACCAGTACTTTTTTCCGGTGATTTCAGTCTGGTTGAAAATCGCCCAGATCGCTCTGGTAGACTTTCATGTGTCGAGATTATTGTTTTTTTTCTAACTACACGCACTGCAATTCAATCTATATGGGTTCCGGGAGGACTTGCACTAACGTGTTTTCGTCATACGTAGCCTGGAGGCATTCACATGCTCCTCGGATGGTCTTTATTCCCGAGTTCGAAAGTCGTTCATCCGACTTCGGTGTGTTCTTATGTTTTTAAATTTTAACGTGGACGCTACAAAGACAGTGTGGTGTATTTTAATAATGGGGTCACGTAAACAACGCGTTGGTAGCTGTTTCACTAAAATTTTGCTTTACTTGGGAACTAATTTTTCCGATTATTCCGACAGCTCATATGGCAGCGCCACTGAGCCGCCGCGGTCACAGTCAAGAGCAAGATGGCTAACGTTACAATGGCTCGGAGCAACTCCAGCCCGTCATTAAGGGAGATACCGTTCAGTCGTCGTAGTAATCAGGATAAATTGGCACTTAAAGAATTAGGACCACCCGGACCAAGTTTAAACATCAAGCAGGTGTAGCAGGTACAAATGGAGGGAAATCGTATAACCGGGGATTTTCATGGACGCGAAGTAGCTAACGCTCTGTTCTGCTACCCCGGTATTTTGTTCCATCCTGATAGCAGCACCTACACAGCATGGACAACTACAGGTGTCACCGGTGAAAAAGCTGAAACATGGAAGAACAGTTGCCTGAAACTTTGAGCTTTCGGGGGCGTCTTATCGACTGTGTTAGGTTTTGTGGCGTGTTGAAGTTAGCATTGCGAGGCGAAGATGGAAGTGAGGGCTCCGTGGACTGGTCGATTTAGTGGCGTCTCTAGAGGAGGTGTTTGAGGAGCACTTGAAAACTGCCACAACCTTTAAGGGCAGTTTCAAAGACTGGTCAAATGAGCTGCTGGATTGCGCGCTGTCAGTCATCAGGGAACGTATCGTGGAGGAGGTGAAGCAATCCAAGCACATGAGACCACGGATGTTTCCACACAGACTCAGTTTGTGCTTGTGTTGAGGTACATTGGCGGGAACCATGCTGTGCAGGAACGTTTCTTTGATGTTGTTCCTATCTTGGATGCAACGGCCGAAATCGATTGCCAGTGCGATTTTGGAGAGACTGAACAGTTTTTTCTCACTGAGGACGACAACAAAGGTAAACTTATTGCGCAAGCATACGACGGGGCCAGTGTGATGAGGGGAGAGGGCAGCAAAAGGTGCGTGCACATTACAAAAATTTCCATCATGTGCTTTGCTGTGCACACCAGCTGAATTTGATTATGCAACAGGCCACTTATCACTCCCCCCCCCCCCCCATCTCCATGCTACCCCCATGCCAAATCACAGGACTGTGAATTATTCAGACTCCGATCATAATACATGTACATAGTCCATATTTAATATTTTATTTACTATTTTTCAGTACACTGCCATCTCAATGCTACCTCCATGTCAATTTGCACAACATGTATATAATCCATATTTAATATCTTGTTATTTTACTGTTTTCACCACTATCCACTATCTTAATTTTACAAAGATTTTAAAGTTTTAATTTGAACTGGAACAGGTACTAAGAACATTTCACTACACATTGTACTATGTATAACCGTGTGTGAGACAAAGATTTGATTTGATTGATTTGACATCCCAGCAGTGAGAGTTTTCGTTTCTGATTTGAGTGGCATTACCAGTTATGTTTTTTTGTACCCGGTCTCCCAAAAACGTACCGGGATTCTCGACCAGATTGTTGCACAAAGGCTGCCGAGAGCTTCGTCCACAACATGGAACTTCAACAGCAGAATCGTCAACACTGTCCATGAAAACCTAGATGACCTCTTTTGAAACCATCAGGACGCACAGCTCATTTGAGAACACCACAGGGAGGGAGGCATCTGGTTACCTGAGCATGCTGCAGGATGATGACCTCCAGTTTTACCTGCTGTTATTTCATCAAATCATGCCTCACGTCGACATGATGTACTACCAGCAGCTTCAGAAGAAGGACATTGACACCGTTTTCTAAGACAGGATTTGTAGGTATTGTCAATGGCATACTGTCTGGTTCCAATACTAACAAACACTGTTGGTCTGTCTTGCCTTCCGGGATCGAAGCTCATCTCAAGAGAAGCAGCGAGTGGCAACAGGAACCACAAGATCAAGGAGGGCCTTGGGAGACAAAAGAGAAGCAGAGGCTGTCTAAAGAGGTATCGGTGTTTATTATTGACCATTTAGGTGCTCAAGTGTTGGAACCCAGTGTTGAAAAATCAACCAACTGTGTTTTTTACGGTTTTTAAGGTTCTCTTTCACCGACCACCTTGTGAGTGGCACGCTGCTACAAGGAGAGATGTTTGAACAGCACTGCCATACATTCCCTGTTGAGGCTCTGAACACAGCCGTCAGAGCACACCCCCTGCTGAATAAGGCAAAGCTTAAGGCTGAACTCTCCCTTATTTACGAGAGTCCTGAATTCAAGGGCTGCAGCGCTGTACCAGGTTCTACAGAGGTACAACCTCCAGGAGACTGAGACTGGCTCTGTTGAACATCCTCTTAACCACTGCCATGACAACGGTTGAAGCCGAAAGGCGTTTCTCAACCTTAAAGAGAATCAAGACATTCCTGCGAAATGCAATGGTGACAGGAACGTCTGAATGCACTGGCCATGCTCTCCATGGAAAGAGAACTAAGTCAGAAACATACCTGATTTCAATGAGAGGGTAATTGATCACTTTGCTGCTTTGAAAGAGAGACGAGCAAAATTTCAGTACAAGTGAGTAATGTAATTTAAATGGTTAGGAATGTGACAGCACTTATTACGTGGTGGAAGAAGTATTCAGCTCTAAATGTCCTGCATTCAAAGCTTTACTTCAGTATAAGTATGTAGGTATTATCAGTAAAATGTACTTAAAGTTTCATTAGTAGTAGTGCAGTAAAATGTTCCCAGTCAGTGTTTTCCTATTATATGTGATGTTTTTGGATTGGTATTTCTGCTGCATTAAAGTGTATGTTTCATTTCACTGCTGTAGATGTTTAAGCTCATTTGAACTGCTTTATATGCTGTTGGCTAGTTTAATCTACAGCGATGTATCATATTCTATAAGATCATCAAAATTGTAATCTGAGAAAAGTAACTAAAGCAGTCAGACTAATGCAGTGGAGTAAAAAGTACAGTACATTACATGTTATATCTTCCCAATAGTTGTGTGTAAAAGGCTCAGACATTTTGTAAATGGTTTTATTCATTGCACATCATCGGCCTCAGTGCCACTGCTCTTAATTCTGCTCTCAAAAGTACTTGCCATTACATCCAAAGGTGTCTTAATTTTGAAACTGATAAATGGCAACCGTCTGTTGATGTCCGCTGGAATTTTCATTTATTGTACAGCCAAACTCATAAGATATTGACAATAAACTCAAGGATGTAACTCCACAAATACTGTGCAGCATGTAGCCCAAGAAACAACCCTTATCTTATGTACTGTATGTTGCCATCTAGTGGTTACTATGCTATATGCACTGTAACTAGCGAATAGTAGGCTATGGCTGTATTCATTTCTTTGTTAAATCATAACACAACTTGCTACAAAATGTTCTAGATTTGCTGCACATAAAATAAATTGTCATCTGATTGAATGTAATTGTGTTTTATTGAGTGAAGACCTTACTTAAAGATATTTGTGAGGGCAAACTGGTAGATGATCATTCTATCTGTTGATCTATCACAATTGATTGTTGTCATGGTAGAGCCAAAATGATTTTTTTCCAAGACAATTACATGGAACACCCAGATGTAGCTGTCCACAAACACTGTACAGTATGTCAGTACGGTCATTGTCTCCATCATCGCAACAATTGCCCCCCTCCTAAGAGATTTGGCAGGAGCCGCCACTGTATATATAATAGATATAATGTATTTACTTGTGTCTTCCAGGTGTTGATCACGGGGGTGCTCTCATTCCTCCAGAAAAGAGCCAAGAGACTGGCCATTGACAACAGACTGCCCTTCCTGGAGGGACGTTTTGCTATTGTGGTGTGAGTAAACATAACTATGAATGTCAAGAGAAAAAGTAACGGCAGTCCTTCAGTCTTTCAAGTTCAGTACAGCAGTTGTTATGAGATGCGTAACATCTATTCCTGCTCTTTTTAAATATTCATCGGTTTACTTTCAGCAGCCACATTAGTGAAATGACTTTGAATGTGTTTATCCCAGGCCTTTGGATACCATAGGCAGCCTCAGTAATCGATGGTCCTATGGGTTTGCATTTGGTGCCGTGTCCTCCACTGTCCTGCTGCTCTTCTCTGAAAATTACCTCCCCTTCACTGTCCCGGCCTGGGCCAGAGGTACTCCTCCTATTTACTGTTGTTATCCAGGCTCTATTTTCAAACTGGTTACCCTGCGGATTCGGGAAATAAACATGTTGACTGATGTGGTTTTCCTTATCATTATCCCCAGCTATAGTGTATCTGGTTGGAGCCTTAGAGGTGGGCCTGGTCTATTTCCCTTTCTTTGCCTGTCTGTCCACGCCTTTCAGAACAGCCGGGGCAGTGCTGGGAATCCTCTACTCTCTGTCCTGGTAAACATTCAGTTATATTACATATTCAGACATACAGTATATGACTCACGATATGGATTAGGACAGCAAAATGTTTCGTTTATTGGCGTCAAAGCATGCAAAAAATTAAGAAAAAAAAAACTATTAGTCTATATATATATAAAAGAAGTTTGGCTGTAGATGGACATATTAATGGGTTTATGTCTCTGTGCTTGTTTTTTAGGATAATCATTACAGTCTGGAATACGTTCACCTGTCCCAGTGGTAAGGTAGGTTAATGAAAGCTAGTGTAATAGTAGTGTGCAGTGTGGCCTGTGACCAAGCAACCAGCCTCTTCCATCCATCCCAGAGTGTAATCCCTCCACTCTATAACTCAGGCTCTACAAAACTTTCAGGAAGCGTTGCCTATTTAGTTTAAATAACATAAAAAGAATGAATGGATGACTGTGTGATTTTAAAGGTTCTGGGTAAATACCAGAAGGTGATTGCCCAATGGCCCTGCATCCTCTCCCTCATCTTCCTCTTGGGACGGTTTATCTACATGCTGGTCAAAGACGTTCGAATACATCTGCAACTGGAACAGGAGGTCAGCATGTCTACAGCATAAGATAAATTTTTGCTGTGTATTTTCCCCATGGATAAAACCCAATGATCTATAAACTAGAATTTTCTGTCACATATATTCAGAAATCTATATAAAGCATGGTTTGCATTTATTTGTTCTCATTATCTTGACATATTTGAATATGCGAGTGTGTATCCCACCAAAGAAATCAATTTTTTAAATAATAGTTTAGCAACTTGCTGTACAGTAGGGTCTGGAATGATTACTGTTTTTCTGAATGTGCTGCCAGGAGCCTGAAGAGTTGATTGAGCAGCACCAGGTGCAGCATGTTAAGGCCCTGCTGAGGAAAACACCTGCACACAGGTAGAATACATACTCATGCATGTGTGCACTAGTGCTGCTTTCAAGTGTTCCTTGTACAACTGGGAATTTTTAGTGCTATTGAAGGGAATTACTATTTATGTTTTGACCAGATTACAAAAAAATGTGATTGTGAGCTCTTTAAAGAAGACAGTGTGTCAAAAACATAACATGAGTTTTTTTTTTTAAGAGTTCGCCTAAAAATAAAAAATGGATTATTATCTACTCACCCCCATGCCGAAGCCACAAACCATTTCTGGACAGAAATGTTGCAGCTTTCTCCTAAACAACTGAAAATGCTGGGGACTTGTTTTAAAATAAATGTTTTTTAAAAGAAAAAGGAAATGACTCCATACAGCTTTTCTGGACGAAGTACCAGGAAGCCTTGAGATACCAAGTTGATTTGCTAAAACCTTATTTACACCCTTTTGAAGGAACTGGGTTGGAGATTGGAATAATCCAATCTGCCCAATCATATCTATTTAACTTATAATGTCACGTTATTGTTGTGTGGTCATGCAGCTCAATAAACACAGACTATAAGTCCAGTCTGATGTGTTCAAATTCTGCTTGTAGGCTCCTGCATTTAAGATTTGAGTCTGCTTCTTCCCTGCTTTGATGTTGTCAGAATTTGAAATTTGTAATATGTGACAGAGAAGATTTTATTCCTGCAACAATAATGATCCTATCTGCCACCAAACTTGTCAGCACAGCACCAGAGTTCAGATAGAACACAGCAACACACAGTCATGGATATTCACATACATATAGAGACATTACCCTCCTTTCCTTTCTGTGTTGCAGGAAGCCCCTCAGCTGGTTCCAGAGCAGAGTGTATGAGTGGGACCCAAACTTCAAGTTCCCCAACAGGATCATCGGCACTGCCATTATATCCCTCATAGGCCTGTATACGGTACAACAAGACATCTCTTACCATTAATTATTTAAAAGCAAACATCTCATCCGTGCACTTTGTTTTGGAAAAGTGTTACACGAACGACTTCTCTGTGCATCTTCTTTGTCATTTCTCTAGATTACCCTGGCAGACTACAGTCTCAGCGATGTAGCTTTTGACCGAGTAGAGCGTTGGAAAAATACACTGAAATATGTAGTTACTAATTGTAATCAAACTGAAGCTCTTGGAGCCATGATACCACAGCTGGAAGAATTCATCGACGTGGCGAGGAGTGAGTTGTTCTGCCTCATTCGTGATCTGTGCGTTTAAAGCCCCATTCATGTGTATGGTGGAGATTAGTTCTGTCCTGCTGCCACACTCGTACACTGATAAAGTTAAAGGTAAGTAAGCTAAAGTTAAATCTTAACTCTATTTGTTTTATTCCAGAGTCTTGGCTCGCTACCACCATCTTTGCTAGCCTCAACTCTGTAGCCTACACATTCCACGTCTTGGCATGTTACAGGTAAGAGACCTGAAAGGTACCTGATATACACAAAATGCATCAGAAGTTAAAATCAAAAAGATTTCAAATGTTTGGAAGAATAAAAAATGCCTTTCTGTCAACCACAGAAAACACTTGAAGAGACTGTGGAAAGGGCAGAAGGGGTTTCTTCCTGAGAAGTTTCACAACCCTAACTCTGCTACCAGCGTTGTACGTTACACACACACACACACACACACACACATTCAGCAGATATCAGATTTTAATTTAGCAGATAGAGACTCAAAATCAGCATTTACAAGTGTGAGATTGTTCCCTGTTTTGCTGTGTTTCTAGATCTTGATGTCTGCGTCACATTGTACGATCTACATTTTTTTTAATGAGGCCCCCATATTGTGAACCGTAAGGCCCCTGTACCCCACCAGCTGTGCAAAAACACTTAATAACTAATGAAAATGAATAATAACTGCAAGCAAGTGCCTGTTCCAAATATGTAGAGCATATGCATCCACACACACATAACTTTTGATCAACAGACTTTATGAATACACAAACGAGTTTTCTCATTTAATTTTCGCAGGCTTCCATCACAAGATACTCTGGTTGGCAAATAGCGTTTACACTGTGGGGTAAGCTATTCATCTTCTGACAACCACAAAGAACCGACATGTACATGATCTCAAAACAAAAACATTTACCTCAGGGACATCATGTGTTATGGGACTGAGACCAATATGTGTTTTTCCTGATGTTTGCCAAATGACGCCATCAGTGAGACGAGACAGTAATGAGGAAACGTATCCATTAACGGGGAGATTTAGATATTATAACCTTTCAGTGACGAAGCCCCCCAAAATCCAAAAATGCAGCCAAGATCCACAAATGAGTATCAAAAACCTCCAGAAACCTACATCCCATCCAACCCTTCGACACCTTTCAATGTAACACTACAAAATGTGTTTGCAGAGAAACGTTTTACTCAGCCATAACATTTGTTGATAGTTACCATGTTAAAATCTTTTTAGGAGGGATGTACAGACGAATTTGCAGTTTTATTGTCCCACCACACAGAAAAGTTTTGAGAATGGAATAGAAAAATGATAAAAACTACACCTAATATATAAGCAGCATGAATACCGAGAGATTAAGTGAGATAATCTGATGTCTCTTCTGCATTTTCTCTTTAGGCTACCTGATTGTCCATTTTGTCCACTTCCTGTTTGCTATGCTGTTTGTCTATGCGCTGGTTCTACCTATACAACACGGCAAAACAGTGAGCATGCTCACCAACCTGGGAATTATACTGTAAGGCTGTTTTCTTTGAGGTTGTACATAAATGTATAGATGTTTAGATTGACGGACACATTGCTTGTTTGATTTTTTAAAAAATTTATTTCTTGTGTCTCTCAGTCTGACCATCAGTCTGGTGATCGCCCTGGTGATTCTCCAGGTAGTTCTGGTTCAGATCTTCTTCCTTCAGGACAAAATATCTCCGACTGATGAACACAAACCTCTGGCTCTCAACAACAGGTGGGTATATATTTCAATATAGACATTACATATGTGTGGACGATGAAATCACAGTCTCTCTTCCTCCTCTTCAGAAAGGCGTTCCACTGCTTCAGCTACTTCTTTTTTTTCTACAACGTGGTGATGGGTATCAGCAACTGCATTTTGAGGCTGCTGTGCAGCATTTTGACGGGAACATGGCTCGTGTCACGCATAGACCGCACCATTATGCAGAGAGGATATGAAGCCATGGATGCTGGTAAGCTTAACTTCAACCGTGTGTGTGTGTGTGTGTGTGAGACAAAAGTGAAATATTGTTTCAAGGAATTAAAAAACTTTATTTTAAATTTTTAAATATACTGTGAAGGTAGATAAGAGATAATAAGTATGATTTTATGATTATTGTTATTTAATGGTGGTTTGGTTTGTTAGGGTCGTATTATAGAAAAAGATTTCATTCATCCTAGAGGTTTTTAAAGCATTAGCCTGCATGCATCCATCCGTTCCAGCAGATGGCAGCATTTCACAGAACATCAGTGTGATAACTGTGAAGAATAATACTATGCTATAGATATGGGTTTTGTTATTTATTAAAATATTTAATGTTTCAGTCATTGGTGTTAATTAATGCCAGTAGTGAATCGATTTTCAGAACATGGCTAATGAAAAAAACATTTTAAAGAAAAAGAGAAATCTTGTTGTCAATGTTACTTCCAGTGTTTGGATCAAACAGTATTTCCTGCATGTTCCAGGTTACAGCACTTGGGTTGGGATGATCTTTGCTGACCACTATCACAACAATCCAGTCATGGTGTGTTTCTGCCAGCTGCTGTTCTCCAACACGCTGGACAGATCATACTCCACATTCAGCAACCCACCATCTGGTCAGTGGTGCATTTATATTGTTTTGTTTGAGCCTGACAATTTTTAAAAAAAATCTTGCACAGATTTATATATTTTGTCAGAATATCCTTTTTTTCTATTTTGGGCAGGTTTGTTTCTTCATTATTTCTTTTTCTTCATTTCCAGTTTATTAACTTTTGACTTTTTTTTTTTTTTTTTTTTAAAGAAACCCCTGTGAATAGCCTGGCCAGGAGGCGCTGGATGTTGTTTTATACATTACTGAGGAACCCTCATCTGCTCCTGCTCAGAAAGCACCACCTCTCCTCATCTTCATCACAACAGACTTCATCATCTCCCCAGTCAGACACAGTGTTGCTGGCTTGGGTCATGGCATCTCAAGCACGGAGCTGCCAGGCGAAGTCACAGTCACCAGAGATCAGCGGATCACCAGAGATTGAAGTCATACCAGCAGAAGACTGTTAAAGAAACATTTCCATTGATTCTGATCTTGTTAAAAATGAATGTCCTTTATTGGAGGATCTCCAAGTTGTAGAAGTGTGGAAGAAATCTTTTGTTGAAAAAACAACAACTTCCCTTCCATTCAAATTTGAAGAAAAGAATACAGGTGATCATGAAGAGCATTTTTATCGCACTTGCCAGAATAAAATGCAGGCATTGTATGTTTCTGCAAACCACAGATATGTTAAAATTAATAATTTCATACATATATCAACATTTCTACAATATGCATCATAATATGTTCAGATTACATGTGTATGTGCAGACTTTTTTTATTCAGAGGTGACGGTGGTGGCGTGAAACCCAGGTGCGGGACGGATGCCCAGTGAGAGACCACTGTTTGAGACCACAAAAAAACTGGTATTTTTAATGAGACGTCTGGACGTTTTCCACCTGTTTGTGGTGGCCAACCAGGTATTTTAAGCCAAAACATGATCTTTTCCTAACCCTAACAAAGTGGCTTTTGTGCTTTAACCTAACCAGACTTTAAGCACAACATCAAATTGAAATGTAAAGTTGAAACTAAAAGTTTCAACATAGGCCATAACATCCATGGTTTGCAGAGACGTCCTTTGCCAATATTTATTCTGGCGATTGGGTTGTGCACAGATCACTACACAGCTGTAGAACTCTCTCTGACCAGAGTGAGTTCTGGTCATGAATACACAAAGGGTTGCAGGAAACAGCAGCCTAAACAAAAGACGTGGGTCAGGTTAAGCTAATTCCCTGAGAAAGGAAAGAAAAGCGTCTGAGGGACCCAATTCACAAGTCGGTCTGAGTAGATCAACATAGGCTCTATGCATATCTGCTTCACAAAGCAAAAGGCAAATTGAATTTGGGGTCTCCTGGATAAAACCGCTCACACTTCAGTGTTACTTTGATTGTTATTGTAATGACAAAAGACCAGACGGGAGAGCGGTTCTGGAGCAAGTTGGGTTCCTCTGCTTATAAAGGAGTGACTTCATCTTTGTCTCATCAGTCCATAAAACTTTGTCCCAGAATTTTTGAGGCTCGTCTCTTTACTTTTTGGCAAATTCCAGTCTGGCCATCCTATTCTTCTTGCTAATGAGTGGTTTGCATCTTCTGGTGTAGCCTCT
>JBBPCS010000283.1:9987157-9997193 GCA_037974645.1 Hollardia meadi
CATTTCAAATCCATTGTGGCGGTGTACAGAGGCAAAATTACAAAAATTGTGTCACTGTCCAAATACTTATGGACCTGACTGTATGTATCTTGATTACCCTTGTGCTCCCAAATGATGGAAGATCAGGTATTTTGTGCTACTGTGAGGGACCAATGAGCACAAAGTAAAAACCAGAAGTTACTATTGTCTGACGGTTGATGGCTTAACTGATTCCTCCCTCCACCTAGTTGGCACCGCGTGCAGGTGAAGGGGATTCTGGCCAACAGGTTGGTTTCTGTCTATGAGTTGGACCACGGAAAACATGAACTGGTCCACAGTACTCTGCTCCAGCCTCTATTAGAGGAATTCAGACAGCTGCCTTTCCAGGCTATCACTGCACAACTGGCAGGTAAGTTAGATCATAGCACTCTTTCAGTTGCTTTACTGGAGCAGCAGTCTGTTTACTGATAACCTCCTCCTGCAGGTTTGACACAGCACCAGTGGTCAGAGGAGGCCTCCATGTTATTTAGGAACCATGTGGAGGATCGAGCACTGGTAGCACAGGTGGAGAGTGTGCAGGAGCTGTCGGAGGTTAAAGGTGAGCTGTGGGAACGCAGGTTGACCGTTTACCTGGTGGACACTGCTTTGGAGAACAGGGACCTTTGGATTCACAGCATCTTGGCCGACATCGGCGGAGAGCTGTCTTCGGCAGCCTAGGAGGTCATCTTAGGCATGTTGGGGAATTTGCCAGCAAACTTACTCTCGGAGTGCATAGTGATCTCCCAAAATGTATTTTTGAACCAACTCTTCTTTAGGTTCTTTTCATTTCCTGAAATGGTAAGTGTTCTGTGACATTTTGGAAGCCAAAACTCACTTTCTCAGCTATTGGTAAATTTCAGCATTCTGGATCTTTCTCCCAATCCCAAGGCTTTAAATGAGCCATTTCAATTTGAGACCGAGAATGTTTTGTTGAGGAGTTGATTTTTTTTAAAAAAAATTTCTGAATTTAAGGACTGGGAAGCTGTTACATTTGTCTCAGAGGCACTATTGAGCGCAGTTGTACTTGGATAGAAAACATTACAAGAAGAAATAATTTTGAAACAAACCCAACTCACTTTAATTCATCAACATTTCTTTGTTCCTTCACGTTAAGTAATCTGTGTTGCATGATTTGTGTGTTATTTATGACAATTCCCTCATCCAATTTGTTGTTTGTTTGCCTTATGCATGCAGTGGTGTGGCTCATTTTGGAGATATCTGTATATATGTTTTTATATTGATCTAATTGAGATGACTTAACTGCGTTAATCTACATAGCTGTTAAAACGTCACTGATGGGAACACCTTGTTTATAATAACCTGTGTTACTTGTCTGAAAATAATAAGTTGTAATATTTCTCGTGTTCCAGCATTAAAAAGCTCTTCACAAGGACTTGTTCTATTAAAACATGTCGCCAAATCAGGGTGTACTTTGCCTGAAAGCTTTTAAACTGTTGTTTTTGCCAGTGTTCTGACAATGTGAGCTGCTGTCTCAGGAAGAACTGTCAGTGAAATAAAAAGGCTTGTAAGTGAACTATCTCTTCTTTTTTCTTTTTTTTTTCCAGCACATTTTAACTTCATTTCTGTAGACCTTTCCCACCGGAAAAATAACAAAGTCTAACTCACCTCATCCTGACAGAGCAGCTCAGGTTGTCAGACTAGAATGTGAAATCTAACTCGAGTACTGTATATCCATTATCGACCATGTATAGTTGTATTTGTTGTGTAAATGAGATGTGGTCTGTAACATGAACATGGTTCACGGTTGAAGAGCACATGTTGTGGGGTGCCATACAGCTGCGACACATTGGTCAGTGGAGGAAAATAACGATTTACTTCAGCACTGTACTTAAGTACAATTTTGAAGTACTTGTACTACAGTATTTCCATTAATGCAATTTTCCACTTTGGCATTTCAGAGGGAAGTACTTTTTACTCCATCTTTACTTGACCACTGATGCTGCCAACCTTTCATGTTGAGATGTTACATCAACCCATAAAAATACAATGTAATGTTGAGATTAATACTGGTTTCCAACATTTTGGCTTTTGACCCCTTTATATGAAAGTAGCATGTACTTGGGGCTTCTTGTCATGTTTCCATCATCTTGAGTTGTCACCAGTTCTACCAAAGACAGCTCTCCCCATAGGCATCTCAGATGCTTTCATTCAAATAAAAAATAAAAGATTTGACAAAAATGACTCTCCCACCCCCAGCAACCCATTAATCTTCCCCATTAATCATCTGTGATTTATCTTGTGACCCTTTGAGGTGGTCCCCCTTGGCTGGAAACCACTGGATTAAACTACCTAAATGTATATAAAGTAGAATAGATGGAACTAGTTCCCCCTTGACCAGTTACAGCGTTGTAAAATGTTGTGCACAAATCGCTGCATCAGTATTAATCTAATTATAACATTTATAATATATATAACAATTTTTTTTTCAACCAATAACCAATAATTACCTGCTTCCCATGGCAGATACCAATAAGATAACTGATCATTTCACATTTTTGTATTTTTAAAAAGTTCAAAACCTGTAGTTTATGAACACCTGAGGGTAAGAAAGGCTAAGATGTAGTGAGCAAAGATGGATGATTTAATATTCCATTGCTCTAATAAGATTTGTTGTGTTAAAACTGAGATTCTGAAACAAAAAAACCGTCCATACCGGTGGCAACATATTTGGCTCTTAAATCTACACTGCGCAGCTCTACCCAGTGCACTGGGAGAAGTTCGCCTTGAAGGATTTCTTCCAGAAAAATCTTTGCCACACCCGTGTGTGTTAAAGGGTCTATTTTAAACCCAAACCATGTTTTTCTAAACACCAAGTGTATTTGGTGAATAAACCTAACCATACTGCGCCGGAAAGTTAAAATAATCATTGGGGAGGAGAAAAAAAAACAGCCTGCCAATAATATAAAATTTCCCACATTCAAGTTACCTAGCTAATTATGCTTCAGCATTTGATAGGCCTACATTAAAGGAAATGAAAATTGCAAAAACAAAACTTTTAAAGATGTTATTTACTCATTTGTACAGAAGAGGATTAGGGCCACGTGAAACATTTATTTGAGTTTTGAATTTTTTCTCAGAATTACTTTAAACTCAGAATTCTGAGTAAAAAGTCAGAACTCATACATTTTTCACATGTGGCCCTAATCCTCTTCCGTACATTTGCTTACTGGAAGAGAGATGAGAATATTTGTTTCCACCTGTTTCAGTCTTTGTGCTAAGCTAACCGTCTCTCGGCTGTAGCTCCATGACTAATGGGAAGATATGAGACTCTAACTCATTATTTAAGAGCAAAAGAGAGTAAATAAGCTTACTTATTCTTTCAAATCTTTTAAATGTAGCTAATGGAGTATTTTGTTTTGTTTTTTAAATATCGGAGTACATCCACCACTCAATTTGACATCATGTCAGTCTGTTGGAAACGACCTGCTCCCATAACAAGGTAAGGCGAAAGGCAAAACACAAATATAAATTCATTTTAATCCTTAACCTACATTTTATCTTTGTAAATAAATAATTAAGCGCAGTAGAGGAAGCTCTGTGGCCCACCGAATATCTTTATCCGACTAAATGGTGGTGAATGAACGTGTCCGATAATAGACTCAGCTCCGCTTCATGACATCACTGGAGTGACAGGGCAGCCGTGTTGGGGGGGAGGGGAGGAGGAGGAGGAGGATCTCTCCCCATAAGATTACTTTGCCCTTTGCGGGAGATGAGATTCATCCTCCACAAACCACTCGCGAGTCGAGCAGGGACGGGGGAGGAAACTTTGTGAGCACGCTGAAATCTGCTGAATTCAGGATTATCTGCGGGTCATGGACGGTCTCGTCTAGCGGAGTTTTTTTTTTTTTTTTTTTTTTTTGCGGATTCCCGGGTTGTTCGCCTGCAGCAGAGCGGACCGCGCAGTGCGACTCCAGGCGGCTCTGAAGGAAACCATATCTGGTCAAAGTATTCGTTGCTGTCACCCAGCGGGACCGTCCGGCTATAAATAGCGCTGGAGGAGGTACGGAAATAAATGCAAAAATGATACTGCGGGCTGTTAAACAGTCAAATTAATGAAGATCGCATATCAGGGTTAAAACAATATAGACCTACAGGACAACACTGTTAAAAGTACTCGGAGAAAATAAGTTTCCATGAGGTCATTGAGAATAAAGGGGACTTCATCGGGAATATTTTCTTTTATTTCGCTGTTCCTCTCCTGTTGAAGGGGAACATCCCTGGTAAAGTAGCGTAATGACACACTGCAAGTCCTGCACAGAAAGGCATTCTAATACAGTCTTTATCATGTAGCCTAAAGCAGCTACTTGAGTCCTTGATACAAGAAATGTCCTATGATTCACTGATATAGGGTTCATCTTAACCATCTCTCTTAACCTCTTTGTACAAACTTTAGATTTAAAATCACTTTACTATGGTGTAAGTTGGGGTCCTGAGAGTTGATATAAGTAGAAAATGGAAAACCACCTCGTATAATCAGGATTTCAGTCATCAAGTGCAGTGAGATGCAACAGTTGTGTGCTGATATGTTGGTTGTCAGTTCCTCTGTGACCTACTGTGCCTACATCACTGTAGACTGAATGGAGCCTTGAAACCCTTGGTCATGGTTTCCCTCTTAGTTTTGGCTGTTTTTAATGCCGTAAACCTGCTGTGACATAACAGCATCGTCTCCCTGCAGGAGCTGCTCCTCACTCTTGTTGCACAGTGTTTCACTGTCTAAAAAAAAAAATGCATTCATAAGTCTTCTCCATATCTTGGATCTGCAGCTACCTTGATATGACACTGTAATTAGTGAAGTGATACACATGTGACTTTTTGACCTCTGCAGAATGCACCAATGGCCTGACCTCAGGTCCAAGGCAGCATGTGGGCTGTGAGGCCCCTCATACACTTCATGATATAGGACGCCATACTGGTCCCAAAAGTAAGGACACGGCAGCCATGACGGTTTAGTTTGTTTGCTTGATTATAGCTTTCTCTTAATTTTATCTCAACCTCACATATAACTGTAAAAAACAACACACTGTCAACAAATAAACTGTCACCAATTTAGTATTAAAAAGTAACTTTCTATAGTGTACTAATCTCATGCATCATTATATCAGTGCTCAACCCTTGTTACTGTCAAACACTATCCTGTTGCTCATCTCTGCCACATGCATTACACGGGGCAGAGGAAAGCAGACCAGTTGCTTGTCAGCTGTTCTCCACTGGGTCATTTCAGAGACCTGTACAGTTCTAACAACTGCAGTCTCGCCAAATAGTTTAGACAGACACCTTATACAAATGTCACAATAAAGCTTTAGTCCCTACACTGCAGATGATAAACAGCATAAAGTATGATGGAGTCTGTAAATATGCTTATCCCTGTATTTTGTTAGCAGGAGATAAAAGTTTCCCATTTTACCCATTGTCTAACTACTGATCCATAACTGTAATACTGGTTCAAATTCACAGGTTTACCAGATTAGGACATTTAAGATATGTTTGGTGATGAATCAGTTGCCACCCTTTGTTTGATTTATATCTGAATCTTTCAGATACTTGTTAATATGTACAAATGTGTGGGGGATGGTGCAGGGCCACCTCGTTCAAGCTCATACAGTATGTCCGGAGTTTGACATGGGCTTAGAGAAGACAGCGGTTTATCTTGGACTTACCAAACTGAAGACATTTTCAGTTAAACCTTCACAGGTCATTCATTGTACATGTCATGTTTCTTTCTTTCTTTTTCACGACATGTTTAAAGCTGTACGGAGGCATTAAACAGGGAGTTGATTTATTGGCTGTAAGAGTTTTTGCCACTCAGAGAGCATGTGTGAGCTTTCCAGAGATTTATGTGTATTTCACTGCTGAAAAAAACTCACAGCTTCACCAGGGTTTATGTTTAAAATCTAATGGGAAGATATTAAAACAGAAATTGCTGTTGAAGCACTTTACAGGAGGAGCTGAATGGTATTTTTCAGGTGTAAACCAGATATTTAAATTGTGAACTCTTCTATTTCATTTTACTGTGACAGAGGGAACCAGTTGCCATGAGACATCAGATTGACAGATTTACACACATCTCACTTGATAAATGATCCTGTATCAGTGCTGCTATTCTTAGAAGCTTGAGGACCAGACAGGCCTGGTTTAGAGGGCAAGGGTCAGGTCAAGTGTTTCTGACTTTACAGGGTACATTCTGACTCAGGTCATCTTTACTTGTTTTTCCTCTCTGCCCAGTGAATGCCCTCCAATGAAGCAGAAGCTTGTTCAACGTTATAAATACAGGCACGGGTCTGTTTGATATCATGAGAGCAGGTTGGCCTCTTCCAGCTGACGTGCAGCATTATTTGGAGTTCAGCCCAGTTTTTCATCTTTGGTTTTGGAAACTTGTCTTGTCATGGAGCTTAGAAAAAGCAGGAAAAAAAAACCAAACGGCACGCTTGACCCCACCTTTGAGGATGTTAGCCAAAACACACTTGCTTACATACTTAAGATCAAAAAGGAAAGGTTTGCACTCATATTTGTACTTGAATGCAGAATTTTCTGCACTTTGAGCTCAACCATTTCTGCCTAATTTGAGAATATTCTCATTCTCTGATGAAGGCTCAGTAAAGTTATTATTAGTGTTGTCATGCAGACATCTATCGGCTGCAGCTCACAACACATGTCAAACCCCTGGCCCATAGTTTTGAGGCCTTAGAGATGTATGTTGAGCGTTTGGTGCAAATGTTCTGCTGCAGCTCATCCATCATCAATCATCCAGCCCCCACAGCTAAGTTGAAGTGAAATGTAGAGAGTTAGAGAGAGGAAAACAGGCTTCAGTCTGTCCACACCATCAGCCGAGAAGGAAAGCACAAAAAAAAACAAAACACTTTTCCGGACAAGATATTTGGTTTATATTTGGTTGACTTTTATACTTTACTCCAGAGTGCTTTGAGAAACAAAGCAGAACAGCACTTCTGACAGGTGAATCATGGCAGAGCGGTCAGCAACAGGATGCACTGCAATTCTGGGAGGAAATAGAGCCTTTGTTTAGACAGAACAGGTGAAAAGTTGTAGTGCTAGCTAAAGGATTGTCTGCGGTTAGAATCAAATAAAAGGAATTTGTCTATATACTTTTGCTACTTCCGAAAGTCGTGCTTCAGCTGTCTGTGGTTGAAGTAAGTTGAATGAATGCTTTTCTTTTTTTCTGTTAGTCATCTGTTCATCGGTTGTTGATAACAGCGGATGTTTTAAGCAGTAGGCGATCAGACGATTTTAGATCTTGATTGATATTGAAGGCGTCCTCAATCTAATTTTCAGGCGAATCGTAGAGATTGCAGTATTTAATTTCCTCTTACTTCTGTTTCCAAACTTAAAATAACCTCATACAGCAGATCTGTACTATGTGAGCAAACCAATAGAAGGATGTAGCCAAATATATGGCTATGCTAATTGGACAAATTACTTCACGTTGCTCTTCCTTGGGTGACATTTTGTATGTAAGTAATGCAACATAAGTTCTAGCTAGCGGCATGGTGGTTGAGGAGCTTGTGCCTAAATGACAATTCCCTTAATGAATGTTGGTCGTATTGATACACAGTCCAACTTTCCCATCTTTTTAAAAACGTGTCCTCTTGCAGTCTAATAGAAAATCTTAAAGATCTTAAAGATATTGTAAATAATGTCGATCTAATCATCACCAGTAGGTGTTTGTGGTTTTAGCCACTTTCTCTCACTATAGCCTTCCTGCCAGCTCAGCATAAATCCGAAATACAATCGCATGTTAGAGGTAACAGTTTCTGGAATAATTTTTGCAAAACTTCTTGCCAAAAAGGAATCAATAATAGGCAGGACCAGCATACATGATAACGATTTACATTCGGAGAATCCACACTTTCTCCAGCAGTCGGAAGATTTGGTATTGTGACGCAAGTCCATTTCACTTCCTTTATACTAATGTTTCCTTAATTTACCCATTTTTATTTCACATACAATGAGTACATTTTGATTGCTATAGACCCCTATAAAGTTTTGAGATGTTTTTTTGTTTTTTAAATTTAAAACATATGCAGACTTTAACTGAAATATGAACCAAGTACTCTTGTTTATTTGCCACCATTAATTGCTGAATATAGTGCCATACTTGAACAAATCTGTTAAAATTGCTATTGCTGCATCATCAGGTTTTGAAAACTCATTATGGAGGAAACTTGGAACTTGAAATGAATTTTCTGCTCGCTAGCCAAACACTTCCACATGCAATTTGAATAGTAGAGGAATGTGTAAAGGAAAAAATGAATCGTCACTACATCTGCAGTGAAAACAGCCTCATCTGGCCTGTTTTTTACAACATGTCATAAAAAATGAAAAACACAGTTTAAAGATTTTCTCTCCCTTATCTACACTGCAAGTTACTTAAGACAGGAAAATAAGAAGAAAAAGGACACCAAGCAGTGGAATATGATGCTGAATGTTTTTCTCCATGGATGACTTGGCGCATCTATTCCTTTCTAATTTTGAAAACGTTTAATATCTCTTCTCTCTGTTTCTGTTTTCTCAAGGTTTCTCTCTTTCCAGGAGCGCTACAGGCACTTGGCTGCCTTTGCTGTTATTCTACTCCTGAGCTGGGGGTAATTGAGGTGAGTGCAGTCAAGTTTTTAATGGCGAAGAGTGACATTAATGTTGCATAAGATTTTTGTTTTTGGAAATCCACTGTCAAAGTCAGCTTTGCTTTGCTCTGGTCCATCAAACCAAATGTTATTTCAATATTAAATTTATTGTTGCTTTATCTGCTGTTTCCATCCACAGATATCTAGATAAGCTCCTGATCTCCTACATTTTGTATTTCTTGTTTGGAGGGGAAATTAAGGTGAGGGAACCATTTGAGTATCTCTGAGATCCCTTTGTGTGTTTGCACAGTGCAAATTTACCTTGGCAGCAATGAAACTGACTGAAGTAAAAGTTTTGTTTAAGTGTAAGATATGGTAAGATACTCTGAAAGAACAATGTCATTGCTAGAAATCAGAAGCACGTTGGCAAAAATATTTAGTTTCTATCCAAATGTTATTTTTATTTTATGAGATGAAGCCATTTTTGTGCATCAGCTCTTTGTGCAACAGTTTGTATGCATGCCATGTTGAAGTGACATTATCCATGTTGCCAGGTGTGCGGCCCATTATGTCGGTGTTGAGGAAGGAGATGGAGAAGTACAGGGACATAGATGAGGACGAGCTGCTGAAGAAACTGTCGGAGGAAGAGCTGCAGCGATTAGAAGATGAATTAGAGGAGCTGGATCCTGATGTAAGTTTATAATTTAAATTCCATATGGTGGAGTTTCTGTCACTATGTTGGTGTCAGTGAAGAGTTATGTGGCCATACAGGCTTAACGGAGCCCCCTAATGAATATACTGCAGTATAATGTATATTACTGTGCTATACCTACATGTCCTCGTGTTTTCATCTGAATTGCTGTTAGCTAATTTTTGTTTTTAGCCAGTCAAACTGTGTTGAGTGCATTTTTAAGTGTTTAAGTTTAAGTGCATTTTGTACAGTATCAGTACAGTGGCAGCTGATGGACTGTGCTTTGAATGCTGTTTAGACAAAACCAGGCAATTTGAAGTCCACTAACAGGCAATGTGACCGTTTGGCCAAGTAAAGTTTACATTGTCTGATTGCCTGTAATCAAACTTACGATAATGTGTGAAATGTATACAATGATTCCCAGTCTTCGCTTTACACAATATAGTTTTTACAACATGTATATGATCAATGATAAAAATAAATAAATAGGTAAGACAATGGGAGAACTTTCAAATAAAATCGTAAATGTTATCCAATTATAAAAACTTGCAAATAGCTGTTTTTATGGTTTTCATTATTTGGCCAGAATTATAACAGATTAAATAAATAAACAAATAATCATCTCTTTTGCCAGCTGTGAAAGTAACTTGATCGTCCATGATTTCCAAAAACGATTTGAAATGTGGACTCGTCAGACCAAAGGACACTTTTCCACTTTGCGTCAGTCCAT
>JBBPCS010000283.1:9997293-10016889 GCA_037974645.1 Hollardia meadi
ACTGCATCTTTTTTGTTATTTTGACCATTTGTCATTTTCTGCAAATAAATGCTCTAAATGACAATATTTTTATTTGGGAAAAATGTTGTCAGTAGTTGACAAAACTGTTCATTTTACTCAAACACATACCTATAAGTAGTAAAATCAGAGAAACTGATCATTTAGCAGTGGTCTCTTCATTTTTTCCAGGGCTGTATATGTTTCCATTTGATGTATTGTAGTTAGCTTAAGGCTAATCTTCAGTTTAATCTATTTAAAGGAACTCTGACTCTCCCTGTAAAATTCATCATAGCATATAAAGCTCTGTAACTGTAGCTGTAAAAATCAGATTCTTCTAAACACAAATAAAGATGTGGCACTCTGCGTATTAGTTAGGCGATGCTTAGACTGCAATAAACTCAAAATTAAAAAAAAAAAAGTTGATGTGTATAGATGTGCAGTGCTAAGAAAGTAGAATATATTTTAAAAAACTAGCAGCATTGAAATTTTTTTTGTAACTTACCACATCATGAGCAGCACTATGGTGAAGTTTTGTCTTGTCTTATTATACAACCTTTTCCAAAGTAAAAAAATATCCTTTGTTTTAGTATGTGCTATTTCCATTTTGCAACAGCCTGAGCAAGCCACCAAACTGGAATTACTGGTGTTACCACATGTAGAACCTCCCTCCTGGAATAACAAACAGAGCCAGTGTGGAGAGAGGGTTTCAATGACACTTGACAAATACATACATACACATAGCATGAGAATATGCTGCAAACTAGGAGAAATAAATACAACTGTAAAACCACTATTTTGTCAAGTTGTTTCTCATCAAACACTAAAATCTGTTTAAACAATGCTAAATGAGATCCATAACACCTATGTTGCCTTTTGGCAAAGGTGAAGAAGAATGTCTGTGCTGTGTGGTTCTACCTGTAAATCCTGTGAGCTGAGAATTCCTTGCTGGTTACCAAAACTGCATCTACACTTTTCTCCAAAACGGAATATCATGCTGCCACTGAAAGCACTTGGCAGGGGAAAGGTAAGCAAAAATAATCCAATTTTATACACTGTTTGTAGAGAATATGAGGTTGTTAATTGATGGATCAGACTACATGGAAATATTGTGTGGCTCCTGGTTATGATTTATTGTTTACCTCTCATTGTTTATCTCAGCCACTCGGCTGGTACTTTTACCTGCAAATACAAACAGAGTCAATGTGGCAGAAATAGAATAACACAAAATGCATTTTCATGATATGCACTGGTTTTACAACCCCTATTCCAAAAAAGTTGGGACATTAAACTTTATTTTTCTTTATAAAAAACTACGCTCATTCTGAATTTGATGCCTGCAACACGTGTCAAAAAAAAAAAAAATTAGGACAGGAGCATGTTTACCATTGTGTTACATCACCTTTTCTTTTAACAACACTCAGTAGGCGTTTGGGAAGAGGGGACACTAGTTGTTGAAGTTTTGAAAGTGGAATTCTGTTCCATTTTTGCTTGATATGACTTCAGTTGCTCAACAGTCCGAGGTCTTCATTGTCATATTTTGCGCTACTTTACACTTCCTTACCATCACAGATGCTGGCTTTTGAACTTTGTGCTGGTAACAATCTGGATGGTCCTTTTCCTCTTTAGCCCGAAGGACACAAAGTCCATGATTTCCAAAAACGATTTGAAATGTGGACTCGTCAGACCAAAGGACACTTTTCCACTTTGCGTCAGTCCATCTCAGATGAACTCGGGCCCAGAGAAGTCAGCGGCGTTTCTGGATGTTGTTGATATATGGCTTTGCATGGTAGAGTCTTAACTTGCATTTGTAGATGCAGCGACGAACTGTGTTTACTGACAATGGTTTGTGTTCCCGAGCCCATGTAATAATATCCTTCATAGAATCATGTTGGTTTTCAATGCACTGCTGCCTGAGGGATCGAAGGTCACAAGCATTCAATGTTGGTTTTCGTCCTTGTCCCTTACGTGCAGAGATTTCTCCAGATTCTCTGAATCTTTTGATGAGATTATGGGCTGTAGATGGTGAAATTCCTTGCAATTGCGCGTTGAGAAATGTTGTTCTCAAACTGTTGGACTATTAGCTCACGCAGTTTTTCACAAAGTGGTGAGCCTTTTGAGGATGCCCCTTTCATACTCAACCATGATACTATCACCTGTTACCAATGACCTTTACCTGTGGAAGGTTCCAATCAGGTGTTTTTGAGCATTCCACAACTTTCCCAGTCTTTTGTTCCCGCTGTCCCAACTTGTTTGAAACGTGTTGCTGGCATACATTTGAAAGAAGACTTATTGTGTAATGATGCTAATGTTGCTACTGTTTATTCTCCTTCTTCCCTGTATTTCTCTATTTGTATTCAGTGCAGTGTATGGGCAGCATGGTAGTGTATCATGTTAGTAATTATACTTCAGTAGGGAAAGTACATCAGTTACACTTGTGTTTAGCTTTTGTTGCTTTTTTATTATGTGTTTATTTCTGCATGTGATGCATCCAGTGCCAGCCTCGTACCCTCAGTGATGCATCATGGGCCGAGGTAGGAACAGCAGCTGTAATAGCTGTCTGATGAATGTCTATCTCCTCATAAAGAGGCTGGATTCCCCCTCAATGCCAAGGGGATGACTGGAAGGGTATAATTTGCTCTGTGTGTGTGTGTGTGTGTGTGTCAGTGAGAGACTGATGCCAGCAGTGAGTGACCAGAGGGACTCCATGACATAAACAGTGAGAGGCAGTGCGTGCATGCTTAGCTTGTTTGTGCCTGTTTGTGAGGGTAACCTGTTACACAAGAGTTAAGTGCCCCTTTGCTTTGAAACACATTACAACCTTCCCAGCAAGGCTTCCCACATCAGTTCCAGTAAGCCACTGAAAAAGCGTCATCATGTTTGCAAAAAAGAACAAAAAACATGTCTGCCAACTGTAATGTGATTGCAGGAAGACAAATTTATTGTGACTCATCAAGAGAACATTTTGTATTTTTCGTACATACAGTACAGCCACAAAGTCATCCAATGACAATGGACTGGTTCATACTGTTTAATTTTTTCCAAACCTTTGGATTAGAGCTCTAACATCCTTTTAAAATTGGAATAAGTTCATACAAATCCCATGTACTGAGATGTAAATTGAACATTTCCGTAAGTTAACGGAACTTAACTAAAGCTGCAATAATATAATATTTATAATAATATTTAACATATGATATTTCTACTTAGTGTTTTAGCTTTCAGCTCATTGTTTTGATTTTATGGCCTGCAATGTTAATGTTTTGGTTCAACTTACAAAACTTACTTACTTACTCAACTTACAGCAGCCAATGAGTTATTGGAGACCAAATGAACGAGTGAAGAATATACGTATGTCATATGAATATGTCTGTGTTTTTTACAGATTGTTTCTGATCTGCTGCACCCAAGTAGCCAAAAATTAGCCAATATATGTCACTTTTTACTCACTCACATATCTTACATTGAATCTGTTAATGGAGGCATGTACTGTACATGTTACACTCAAGTGCTCATAGATGACAGCTGTGGCTGCTGCAGGATACAGTGGAGACCAAATCAGGTAGGTGGTGGAACGACAGAGGACAGAACAGTTAGGAGAGACAGGAGAGAAAGACGGTGTTTCATGCTGGTAAAAATAACATGCTGGTAGTGTGCCTGTTGTCTACAGCCGAAAGAACGTGTAACATAAAAAGCTTGGCAGTGATGGCGTGATATACTCCCGGCTATAATATAAATTCCACTGTAAGTCACGTGAACTTTTACAGACCACTCCTCGAAAGACTAAATGAGAGAAACGGAAGGATAGAGATTACTTTCAAAGAGTGCTAATGTGGTGTAGTGGAAGTGTAAACTGTTTGGTAAAGTTGTTTGCTGCTTCGGCGATATTATTCTTTGGAAGCTTGGAAAGAGAATGAAGACAAGAGGAATAAGGGTGAGAGGCAGAGAGAGTGAAAAGAGTTATGAGGAGAGAGAGGCCTCCCAGTGCTGAGTGGACAGATAAGATATGAGGCTATAAGTAGCACTTGTAAGAGCTTGGTTTTGAATGTTGCTTTAGGTTGAAAATAACACGGTGAGCAGCTCTGGGAAATGTCTTGCCTCTGTGTTTGGGCTCGACTAGAGATTGTGACTGATGTGAGAGTTACACTGACCAGAGCAAAGATACTGCACCACCAGCTATTTGTATCTCATTTTCCTTTAATACTGTAATACTATTTTTGTATTTTTATTGTCTCCCTCCGACAAAAATTATCAAAATTGTTAAAAAATATTAATGCAAATAATAGCAGATCATGGGTTTAATTTGAGATTTATTGTTTACTATTTATTCTGTGATTTGTTATCTAATTTATTCTTATTATTTGACAGGTAATTCATTCCATTAATGTATATCTATAATGGGCCCTATTTAAACAATCTATAGTGTATTAGGGGTGTAAGAAAGTATTGATACACTTGAGTATCGCGATATTATACTTTGTGATACTGTATCGATTCTCAGAAACACATTATCGATTCTTAATGAATAGTTTACATGCACAGATTTGTGGCAGTGGTTCATTTTGTTATGTTTAAATTCCTGACTGCCACATTGCTGTTTTGTAATCGATCTTCAGTCACTTGAGTCTTCCACTCCATCATAAGAACATCAATTGAGACCAGAAGAAGTAAGCACATATTGCTAGTGTAAACACAAAGAACACAGACCTGAAACAATATATCGGCTTGCTTACAGTTTGCCATATATTGCAGTATACTGAATTGTAACCCCTGTATCGCGATACCTATCGTATCGGCAGATTCTTGCCAATACACAGCCCTGTAGCGCATGGTCTAAAGTCCATGGCATAAGTGCATTTAGGGCGTGTCCATCTACATTCGCTTGTTAAACGGCACTTAATCTGGGCGCAAAGTAGGGCGTCAAAGAGGTTGAATTTAGTCCCTTAATAATTCATAAGTGTGTTTTGGCCGTAACATGAATTAAACCAATCAGAGTGTCATCTGCCTTTCCCTTTAAAAGGCAGGTGCATAGAATTGAAATTCAGAAAATGGAAACTTTCATTACCATACCCAGTGCCAGTCCTTTTAAATGATCTAATTTCTCATCTAGAATGCATTGTTGCCAGCTGGGTTGCGGCAGAAGGACCAGACAAAGAAAGCTCCAACAGGAACGTTTCAGAGAGACAATCTACTGGCCCACCTGGAGAAACAGGCCAAAGAGCATCCTGACAAAGAAGACCTGGTGCCCTTCACAGGGGAGAAGAGAGGTAAGAACCTTTTCTAATTGTAGAGATGAGAAAGTGGCTTTGTGTTGCTCAAAGCACTGTTTTTATCAAGTGAACAGATAAGAACATTCGGTATCAGCGCTGTTTAGTTTCCCTATTAGAGATGAGAACCAAGGAGAAGGTGGATTCTTCGATCTCGGGGATGTAGTGGGAAAAAAATTATAAATGAAAGAATAATGCGTGTTTAAATATTATGCTCAGCGCTGGAGAAGGTCCAGATTAACTCGGAAATCTCAGGAAACCCTAAAGTCAGAGGTTTGTCAAGGGAATCTCAGGTATCCATGAGTAGAAGATTTTTTTTTTTATTCCCTTAAGGGTTATTGTTTCCACAAGACTTCCCCTCACCTGGCCTTGTGAGGCCTGTCAGCAAGCCAGCTCCAGTCTAGCGTGGACACAGAGGTGTGTTATGGATGGTGACAGATTCCACACATCTCTATGTGAAACTCTAGAAGGTCTTCCTGTTGTCACTTTTGTCATGTTCTTCTTTGCTGGTGTTGTTGCATTAGTGTGCTTGGGTACTGTATTTAAAAAAGAGAAGAGGAAGTTGTGTTTTGATTTCACAGACCAGCTGTAAAGCTGCAGTTGGGGAAAGTGAATTAATACAATGTGTGAAGCGGCAGCAGTTTCTGTTCAAAGCTGTCTGCCATCACTTCACTTTTGTTCACCCCCCTCTCACACTAAGAGAAAGCCCACAACAGTTTGATGCACGTGGAAGTATGACTAGGACCGAGTGAGGGAATTTCAAAAAAGTTGCTCAGCACTCTGGGCAAAATCTCACCTCCTTGCTACCAGCTGACTACAAAGACTCACAGACATAGGAGACCTATCAGTGATGAGAAAAATGTCTGGGTCAGACAGGTGACGACAGGCCGTGGGCAGGGTTGACGTGATGAAGGGATACTCACCTCAGATGGCTCAGCTGTGTTATGTAAGAGAACTGGTTTGGACAACAAGAGTTGGTCAGAGATCTCTTTGTGATACGTCACCTTATTTTGACATTATACATTTGAATCACATACCGCTGCATATACTGTAAGAGTTGTACGTTCAAGTTAACAGCCTTGTTTCTGTAATTCATACTGGAAATAATTTTCTTCACATCAAAGTAGTAATTGTGATATTTCTGAAAGGTCAGACATTAGGGCTGTCACGATATCAGATTTTCACTCCACGGTTATCGTGGCTAAAAAATATCACGATAACGATATTATCGCGCTAACTATAGAAAATTTGAAAATAAATAAAAAAATAATGCTATCAGTCAAATTCACCGACTCAATAAATTGTGTGTTTTGTCTTTTTGGCAAATTAATTATACTACACAAAATGTATGTGTAGGGAGGTGTAGAAAGAGTCTAATGATATAACTTCACATGTCCAACCGTCAACATTTATTGAAAAGATTTGCAAACTGCATTTGAAATTGTTAAAGAATGTTATCTTATTTTGAAGAAAGGAAGTGCGGTCCCAGATGTGATGTGCATTGATGTTGGTTTGGCAGACTAATGTGTAATACCCATACAAAGCCAGCAATGTTCAGTGTTTACAACATGGAGATACGGGTGTCCGGATGAGGATAAGGGTAGTGCACGGCTAAATCACTGGTGATAGCGCCCTTTGACAGAAACTGGTAAAGACAAAGCTAAAGTAAATGATTAAAACAATATACATTTAGAAAGATAAGAGGTTAGACTTTTCTTTAACACAATTAGATTAACTGATAACATTACGCAATCACCTATATTATAATGATTAAAGTGTAATTTCACCAGAATGTCAGCATAAAAGTGTCCAGTTGTGGAAACAGTGACGTTAGCCTCAGTTTCAGGGTCATGGTGACTAGTTGTCACACTGTTGTGACGTACAGGGACACCTTCATAGAGCATAGCCATCGTTAATGTTATTAGTTACACCTGTGTTTTTGCCCTCTATGACAAGATGTCTGCTGTGAAAAACCCATTTGGAAGTTTGTCATATTTTGTTACTTAAAAAAAACATCTGTAGAAAAACAAACTCAGCAAAGTATCAAAAATATTGTTAAATATACCACAGGTATCATTGTGTCACTGGTACTAAAACTTTTATATGCTCTAAGTGTCTCAATTAATACAAAATGTACAGCCATCCTAGTTTGCTTTTTGTCATCATGTTCTGATGTGTTTAAAGGCTCTTCACACCCATTGTCCACCCACACAGGTGTTTTCACTTGTTTGCCTGATTAGACTGTGTAGGCTTGATTAATTTGATTGTCTCACCTGTTGTGGCAAGTGTATTCTATCCCATGCTCAGAACAATCAGTTGCTAAATACACTTGCTACTATTTTATTGCTCAGAGCATTCAAACAACATGTTGACAGCTGTTAAGGTATTTTGTCCCAGATGTGTTGCTGCACCAGCACATTTCCTACAACCACCAAAATATTACTTAACCTGATTTGTTTTTAGGATTAACACTAACAAATAACTTTTCTAGCTCACCTTTGGTTACAACTAACAGTTATACCAGAACACCATATTACAAATGAATGTGAGCAAAAGATCGATATGCATTATGTGATTTAATAAAAATGTTTCTGCGTGCATGTCGTCAAAGTCAGCAAGTCGTGTGCTAAAACTTTCGTTTCCGAGTTGATGTTCGGAGTTACATGAATTTTCCTACTAAGGAACTAATTTTTCTAATTACTGAATCCACTGCTCAAAAAATATCATCAGCGAAGGGTCAAGTGTTTGTGATACCGTAGTAGTGTGCTGTATGTCTTTATACTAAATCTCTGCTCATGCTGTAGGGAAAGCCTGGGTGCCTAAAAAGAGGGTGGACCCAATCATTGAGAGCGTGACTCTGGAGCCGGAGCTAGAAGAAGCCCTGGCCAGTGCTTCTGATGCTGAACTCTGTGATATCGCAGGTAATGTAATCACACCCTCATCACATCTCCTCACAGCCATATGTACTATATGTACAAGACCTATTGATGTTCTCTCATTTTTCATCAAATTTACACAATTTACTCTTTTTTAAAGAACTAGATCAGTTTTAAATTGTTTTTACTTTTGTGGTCGTACATCAATAATTTCTTCTACTTGAAGAAGACACTATTTTTGCCAAACTTTCATGTTTATCAGGGTGAAGAAGAAGATTTTCTTTTCTTTCTTTTCTTTTTTTCACACACCCACATACTTAGATAAAGACATCTGAATGAATGATATTCATAGACTGGATTTGATGATGAATGTGCAGGTGCTTGATTATTCCTCATCTTCTCACACTAATCAGTGTAAACACCATCGTGGCTTCAACTTCCCCTCATTCATTTACTTTTCCTTAATCCAAATCTTCTCCATTTCCTCCAGCACTCCTTCCACAATCCCTGCACCCTTCCCTTTCATCCCTCCATCAGTCCCTCCATCCCCTCCACCTCCTCCATCTCTGCTGGATATCTCTGTTCGCTAGCTGAACACCTGCCAGGGTATCTGTAGACTGCACGCAGTGTTTGCATGGAACGATTCTGGTCCTCTCTTATGTCCATGTTGTTGCTTTGTGTTAAGGAGACATTTATCAAAACCGTGCAGCTTGACTCGGATGTCTCTACTGTACATGCATTGCATGGACATTTTTATGGATTCTGTGTCATGCATTGCAAATGTCATCACTGTGGCAAATATATTGCTGCATGTACCAACATATTTAATGACAGAAACATTACTTTTAAGGGTAGTCAAGATGGATCACTCCATGTTTTCTATATTTTCTGATGTAAATTATTTATTTGAATAAAAAATTCCTATATTTTGTAATCTGTACGACAAATCGAGCACTGCGTTAGTTCAGGCAGGCCACGGAAGTCAAGCTCAGCTCACAATCTCAGCTAAATCAGCTGCTCTTAAAACCAGCCCACGTCAGCTGATTCTCTTCTATGCATTCAATTGGCAAATCTCATACAGGGCACACTATTTAAGCTGCTTTGACCTGCCTGCTCTTCCTGCTTCCTCTGCAACCCGCATTGCAACCCACCTCCATCCCAGCTCCTCCTTTTTATGCAGTGCCTGACTTACTCAATGTCATTTCTGTTGTCATTGATGCCTGCTCTTTTCTGTACCCGGGGGTATTTGCTGCTTAGCTCCCTGCCTTAGCCTTTCCATGTAGGCACATGGAGGGGCAGGGATGTGTGCTCTCCCTGCTTTGGGCTTTCCACAAAGGCACGTGGAAGGGCAGGGAGCTCCCAGAACAGAGCCATACCGCCAAATATAATTTAATGCAAATGGGAATCTAAGTTTCTTTGCCTACAGTGGTCCTGAATGAAGTATTTTTGTTCCAGAAAAACAAGTGGGATTCCTCACAGGCTAATAGGTGGAGTAACAATAGTGTCAGGTTTGGCTTGCTTGTGATGCTGCAAGCGTTGCTGTCTGTATTAGCATGGTTGTCCAATGTATATATGTTTCTTCCTCTGACCCTCATTCAGTCTTCTTGCTGTCTTCCAGCCATCCTGGGTATGCACACCCTGATGAGTAACCAGCAGTACTATGAAGCCCTGGCCAGCAGTACCATAGTCAACAAGCAAGGCCTCAACAGTACGCACACACACACACACACACACGCTCACACATGTACTACAACTTATGTAACTTTAATTTGCATGACCTATCTTCTCTTGGTTCAATCGTAGATGCGTTTAGTGCAGGGGTTTTCCAGAAACAAGTAAAAGTGACCTAAAACAAAGCAGACCACTCACCTAGCTGGAAGAAAATATCACCTCATTTAAGAAAAATGTTGAAGCAAGTTGAGTCAAATGAAATGATCTCATGTTGGCAGAATGCTGTTTTATTTTACCAAAGATGATGGGCTCAGTCTTTGTTTGCTCTCCATGCATGCACTAATATAGTAACTCAGATTAAAACTAACACTAAGTCAGTGAGTAGACGAAGCTAAGTGTATGCAGACACTCATACATTATCTGATCGCTGGAATACCACTGATGATTCCTCTGTTCATCGTACTACATAGTGTATATTATTTTGATAGTAATTTTATCACACACACACACACACACGTTAATAACGTTTATCTTGCATGGTGGCTCACCCTATATATGTTCCTCCAGCTGTAAACAGAGACAGAGGCATCTGACTTCCAAATATGACTGTCTCTCATAAAGAGCACCCGCTATAAACTCCTGGTGACCTGCTGAAATTGTCACTTGCATTGTTTCCAGTGCTGATACACAGGACGGAACATAAAAAAGTGTTTGAACAGCGAGTCTCTTTTCCTGTTGTTGTTTCATGTGAAGACAATTAAGATCTATATTTCAACAGCAAAAAGTGAGATTTTCAGCCTTTTCCTAATCTGATTTTAAAAAAAACAACCTCTTAACTTTTTATAATTCTCCAACAAGCAACCTTATTTACTAATGAAATAAAACACACATTTATTGCTCCAGTAAGCCTAAACATGTATTGTTTCATGTTTTGTTGCTGCCAAGTTGACTCAACTTTCCAAAGTATCCTGCTCTGTTTTATCTTCAATTCACTGCTGCATACACTACATATTAAAGGAACTTGCTTGAGGTACGTAATCCATCACACTCAATATACTACAATATACTTGTGTGACAGAAAAGCTTCTTAAGCAGATAAATTGACCAGTCTGTGCAGAATTCTATGTAAAACTCCAACTGTGATGGATTAACTTCAGTAAGAACATTTCTTTAAAATACTTCAAAAATTTGTCAAGCATCTGTCTCCTGCTGTTCTTCAGTATGTTGTGTAAATGTGTTGTAGGTGTGATCCAGTGCACCCAATATAAACCAGTCCCTGACGAAGAGCCCAACTCCACTGACGTAGAAGAGACCCTGTTGAGAATAAAGAGGAACGACCCTGACCTGGTTGAGGTCAACCTCAACAATATCAAGGTCAGTCTCTCTCTCTCTCTCTCTCTTTTGGATTGTGTGTTTGTGATCGTGGGAAACTTATATTTAATGTCATAAAATCAGTTTGTGTTTGATATTCATGGAATAACATATTAAGATGCAATGCTGGTAAATCTTTTTAACTCTAAATGATAAAAACAGGAAAACTTAAATGACCCAGACTCAGTTTTTCTGTTTCGGATCATAAATGATGAATGAAACATATATATATATATATAAACATATATGTAACATTACTGCACTGTAATGTTTCGACATTGTGTCTTTCTGTACCCAGAACATCCCCATCAAGACTCTAAAGGCGTACGCTGAGGCTCTGATGAAGAACACTGTGGTGGAGAGGTTCAGTATTGTAGGAACCAGAAGCAATGACCCTGTAGCATTTGTAAGTCACAACTGCACCATTTAACACCAAAGTTCTGTCATCTCTAATCCATTTGAACTGAATTACTGATTCATGGCTGAACAAATGGCTGAGAATCGATGAGTGAATTCAAACAGTATGCATGTTTCCTCAGGCCCTGGCAGAGATGTTGAAAGTGAACACAACGCTGAAGAGCCTGAACGTTGAGTCCAACTTCATTACAGGGACTGGAATCTTGTCCCTCATAGAGTCACTGCAGCATAACACCACACTACAGGAGCTCAAGATAGACAATCAGGTACCAGCTGCAAGGAGACTCACACACACACGAATCATACTTAAAAATGTGAGTGTGTATTGTAATACGTGTGTGTCAGGTAGTGTACACAGGCCATCTTTGCCACTTGAGTCTATTGCCCCCTGATGTGTCTTACTGCATAGTTGTGCATGTGCGACTCACTGTTCACTCAACTTGTTGAATGATTTTCCTTTATTGTATCTCCTATAGTTTTCCTGGCTTCCTTTTCCCTTTAGCTTCGTTGATTCCCTGGTTTAAATGATATAAGACCGAAACTGAAAAAGCATGTTACCACTTAATTTGTGAGTCATTTTGTGTCTTCCTCCTCTTGCCTCTTCTTTCAATTTCACTTTTCCCCTGACGTTTCTCTCTCGCTACTACCCCAAATCTCCTTGAGTATACCCACTATTAATTCATCTCTACATCTCCTCTTGTATCTCCTCCACCACCTCTTTCTCCCCACTCCCTCCCCAAACTCCAGAGCCAGCCACTAGGAAACAAGGTGGAGATGGAGATAGCCAGCATGCTGGAGAAAAACACCACGCTGTTGAAGTTTGGATATCATTTCACCCAGCAGGGCCCGCGCCTCCGAGGCTCCAATGCCATGATGAACAATAATGACCTGGGTGGGTTAAACACACACACACACACACACACACACACGCATTTGAAAGCTCAGATGCAGAATTGAGTCGTGGAAACAGACACAAAGAAACACACATCCTATACCTTATATTTGATGACTGATTCACCTCACAGCGCTTTAGTCTTAGTTTAGTTAGTTAGTCTTTCAGTAGTGTTGTGTTTGGCAGTGTTGGTTGCTACATGCGTCAGTGCTGACACTTTATCTTCACTATATCTCATTTGGTTCCACTTAAATCAGACTCCAATAGGAGAATTAGAGTGATGTCATCGGCTGGTAACTTAGTAGTACGGCCAGAAGGCCCCCGGCCAATCAAAACAGCGGGTTCCTAAGTCATGACATCAGCCTGTGTGTGAGAGAGTGAACAAAATGAAAATGGTGAAAGAAATGGTTCTTGTTATGCACATGCGATAATTATTAATGTAATTCTTGTCTTTTTTAAAATTTTATCAGTGTGATTGAATCCCAATAATCACCTTTGTACCAAAAAATTTAGTCAGCTCCTCGGTCTCAACAAAAACCTGAGAAGCTTCATCAAATTAGTACTTGTTCAGTTTGTGTGTGAGTGTGTTTGCTCTTGAATATAATCTGAGAAGCTGTTTTAGGTTTAGAGAGTGAGGATAAGTATAAATTGATCCCATTTTGGCTATGTTTACCTTCACCTAATGACTTAACTTAAATCCTGTACTAACTAAATTAAGGTTCACAATTTTCATTACATTTGGATACAGTTCATGGGTTGTTTTGTTGCTAGTGGTTTTCTCATCTGCTTGTATTCACAAACCACTTGAAGTTAAAGGGGAATTTTGCTATTTTTAAACCTGGGCCTTATGTTTATATATTTGAATGTGTAAATGATTCATACTTACCAAAAGTTTTGGAATTGGTCCAGTAAATAGTCTCAGGAAGCACAAGTCTCGTCTGAAGAGAAGTCTCACTCTGAAAACAACTCCTCAGACGAGACTTGTGCTTCCGGCTAAACAAAGAGGATTTTACTCTAACAATGAGGACTATCGCTGTCGGATCCTTTCCATAATGTTTTCAGACACTTAGAGTAACAATCTCAGACTGAGAGGCAAGAAAAAACACTTTCACTTGACGTAACTTTGACGCTCGGAGTTGCCCCTAAGGATTATGTTGCAGCCATTGCAGGTGTGTCGCAGCTATCGGCTGAGACTATTTACTGGACCAATTCCAAGACCTTTGGTAAGTATGACTCATTCACGCATCCAAATAATAAACATGAGGCCCAGGTTTAAAAATACCAGAATTCCCCTTTAAGTCTTTATGTTATAATCTTGTCATAACGTTTTCCTCCCCCGCCCCCGTCATCTTGAAGCCCGGGTCGTCAGGTCAGAGTCAGACGGCTCCTTCACCCTCACCCTGTCTGTCCCTGAGCTGGAGAGGGCCTTTGGGAAAAAGTTCAAGCCTAAGACTAAGTACTAAAAACAAACCGGACTACAAATACTGCACCGTTTGACCGCTCAGCCTTGCCTTTCGTCTGACAACATCACCTGGTTCTTTTCCAGACCACCAGAAAGTGCTGCCACCACCTGTCATACTCCTCTGAGACTTTCTGTTGCTTCATCACCTATCATCACTTTCCTTCCTCATCTTCCAGTCACCTCTGGTTTGCAAAGACCCCTGACAGTGTCTCCCAAATTTAGCTGTTGGTGCTGTCCAGCCCCTGCCATAGTCACAATATATTTTTTATTGTCGCAATTTCTTTAAATTTCCCCCCAAAATTATAGGCCCCTCTGCACAGCAATGCAACAGACTGGACAATATTAAAGTCTGGAAGATCCAGGGACATGTAGGATATCGAATAAACCAGAGAGCACTCAACTTGTGCTCAACAGGAGTAAAATAATGCAGAGAAAACATGAATATGAAATATTAATATATTTCCAACGCCATAATAACCCATCATCTTTAAATACAGTAGGATAAACAGCAGCAAACAGCTCTGATTCCGTCTTACATTCTAGCAAGACACTGATCCTCTAAGTCATCGGACAACAGCATCCACTATATACCTGCTCTGTCTTTGAAATGTGATTGGACAACATGAGACTGAGAGTATTTTTGGGGACTTCTGTCTTTTTTGGCTGTGCTGTGAAGCTGCAGAAACTTCTCTGCATCATTTTCCCAGATCATTTTCTTCTCTTGATCTGCTGTTTCTACTGTTCCTGCATTATCTGGAGACATTCTGCTTCATCTGCTCAGCCTCCTCCCTCTCTTCTACTCTTAAATGTTGCTCTTACTCAAAGCTGGATTGCTTATCTGGCAAAGTGGGCCACTGCTCCGGGGCCCTAAACGTTTAGAAGGCCTAAATTTCTTAGGTTCACTGTGTAGCGATTTCTTTGTGATCATTTAATACATTTACAAATTGTTATAATACTGTATGCACCACTAAACTACAGTATAAACCGAGAGGAGAGGGGCCTTAAAAGGCAAGTGTGCTGATTTTACACATAAAACTCTGTTTACAGTTGAGTATGTGAAGAGTTGTAGAAAGCCTTTTGTGGCTCCGGAGAGAGCTGAAGTCTGAAAAAATTCCCTCAAGTGATGTCACTTCCAGCAATATCAATTTGCGACTGAATTTTTTTTTTTTTTAAATCTGGCTATGCAGAGTTAGAAAAAAAAGTAAGGTTACCAGACCTCTGTAGCCCACTCCCCATCTCTGTTTGATGCTAGGTGGTACTAGCATAACCCACCCGATTCTCTGAGCAGAAGCGCTGGGACGCATTTAGATTGGAAGTCAGGAATACCGACTCAGAACCATCAACTTTCATCTCGCAATGAGTCTCAGCATCCGGCCGAAGTGTCGACAGTTGAGTTGCATTGTGGGTAGGCGCAGGGAAGAAGAATGTGTGGGATAAAAATGACGATATCTCTGGTTCTGCTGTATTATTGATAATTATTTTTTTAAACTGGCCACCATGAGTCCAGTCATGTTAGAGGGGTGCAGTGCTAAATCAGTGTACCCTTTTTAAGGCAACACCGACAAGTTAAAATCTAGTTCCATAGTTGGATAATCAACCTCTGCTCTTACCAATATCTCACCTTTTCTTGTGTCTTTTTTTCCTTCGAGAGCTCCTGCTGTCATTTAAATACAAAGTGCTTTAACTTTAACCTTCTTCAGTTCCCTTTCTTTTCTTTCTTTGATGAAAAGAAAACTTTGCTCTACTTTAGCTACAGTTGTTGTTGACGATGACGGTGATGATGAACCACCGTCCTGCATCGTTTCTTTTCTAATTTTTTTTCTTTCTCCTCGTCCCTCTCCCTTCCTCCTTCCCTCTCCTCCTTTTGCCTCTGTCTTTTCTTCACCCGTCATCCTTTCTCTTTGTCTCCTCCTGTGTCCCTCCACTTCCTCTCCATCTACAGTAAGAAAGAGAAGGCTTGAGGGAGGACCCATCTTCCCCAAGTGTCGGACGAATGTTTAGAAACCAGGGCTACTCTCAACTCTCTGTTCCCTTTCTTCGACCCCGACCATTTTTCCAAATCGCTGTCGTGTCACCCTCTTCAGCCTCACCCCATCGACGGCCTACCCAGAAGACCAGGCCCACCACATCAGGTTCAATTGCGTAAGGTTCGGTTCTCTGAACTTTTTCTACTTTCCAGACTTATTAAGCAGATATTGAAGGATCCAGTGGGATGAATGGTGTCGTACTGAGCTTTCAGGTGACATTGTGTGCTTTTTTTTTTTGCTTTACCTCTTTATACAAACAAAGGCTTACTTTGTCATCATGAATCCTTTAATATCTCCCCAAGTGTCTCGATTCTTTAATGTAAGGGGCTGGAGGTCTGGTGGTTTTGAATGAGGGTGCATTGAAAGGTGACAGGACACTCTTACCTATCTTTACTTCTATTGATGAGTTGAATGGATTCTAATTATGCTGTAAATGAGTTGTGCTGCCGTTACTGTTGTTCTCCAAACGTTTCTGATGTTGCTCTAAGGTCGACATACAAGGTGTTTCCCATGAATTATACACAAAAGCCAATTTCAAATTTGAACTCAATAGACCTTAACAAAAAACTCAGAAATACTATAATATTGGCTATGAAAGTCTGATGTTATGGCCTTTTTTTCCTGTTCGGTCTAAACAGTACTTTAGTCACTCACTGTCCTCAGATACTAAGCTATATCGACTCTTAAGTAATGGACAGGTGGCTACTGTGAGATTTGTCACTATATACAGAATATATTTATTTGTGACAGACCTGGGAAAGAGTCAGAAGCCGTTCAAATACTTGACATAACTTGGATTGATGGCGCTGGATAGTGTTATCACTTGTGTAAAAATGTTTCTGTAAATGAAAATGCGCACTCTTTAATTACACGTCACACTGTTACATTATCCAGCATTTACATCACCAGTCCCTGCAGTTCCTGCTACCTTGGAATGGCGACTGCCAATTCAAGTTTTATTCACCGAAATTAGATATTCTATGACCCCACTGTAAAATATCCTACAATCGTCCTCTTTTTACATAGAATCTATTGTCTACAATTCACTGTAAGTTAGACTCTTGTAGCGCAAAGTAACTGCATGTATTTGAATGGACTCTGTTACACTTTCAACCAGCTCTGGTGGTTTGACTGTTTGTGTTTATTTTTATTTGCTGGAGCTAAAACGTGTGGATTAATATGACATGGGTGGTTCTGTTGACTTACTGTGTATTACAGGTTACATTTTAATGCCTCAATCCAGGTCTGGAGAATGTCAGTGATGCATGGTAGGCAGATTTACAACACAGGAAACCTCTGATGTGTTTACAGCTGTCAAATTAACACTGATCCATTTTTATTGAGATTAAACAAATGTCGCAGTTTCAAAATGCTTGTTGGCTGTGACGGGGTCTTAAATCAACAACGGAACATCTGAAATATAACACTCTGATCCTGGATTGATCCTTTAAGAGTTAAAAATGTTCTTCTCATCAAGGGAGAAACATGTCTTTGAATTACCTGTTTTTGTCCTTGTTAGCTCCAACTACACAACTACATGTTGGTGATAAACTCTGCATGTTTTGCAGCACTTAATGGGATTTCTTCTTACTTTAAAATCAGCACAATGAGAAAAAAGAGTCTCCTCTCTCCCCTCTGGAGCTAATATGAAACAGCTCCAGCACTCTTGTTACTATTTTTTGGCTCGAGGTGAAATGGATTTATATTTCCTGCTTCCAGAAAATGGATAAATTACCAGTTGCAGGCTCGAAGGTTTATCTTTTCAATCCATGTTTCCTTGATGTCAACCTGACACTGACACTCAGAGGTACAAATGACCCATTTTAATGTTATTTAATATCACTGTTTTGCAACTTTCTCATCAGTGCTGTGGGTGTTCAACAAATGGTAATTGTGGATGTAAACATTTGTAAAGCAATTTAAGTAGTTGAATGCAAAAAGGTAAAAGAGGACGAGGACTCCCGCCACTCACAGTCTTTGTGTGTCCTTTTTCTTTTGTCTCATGTTTTCTGCTATTTTAGTGCTTGACTCCGTGTTTTGTTAGATAGTTCACCATTTATTTTTTTTTTGGTTGAATTTTTGTTTATGGAATAAATAAAGCTTGAAAACAACATTTCTGCAACGTCTTTGTTCTTAACTCATTTTGTCTACAGTGGTGTTTTACAGCACTAAATGTATACTAGCTGTGTTAAGTACAAATCCATTGAGTTTTTCTGAAGAAGTCAAAGTATGAGGAAGTTTTTCTTAACATTCAAACTGAGGTTAAACCCACCTTTTTGTGATTTTTAAAATAAAATCATCATTGGCCCCGAGATTACAACCAACATTTTGATTTTGTCATGTGTAGCCACATGTCTTGACAGTGTTCACAGCAGATTTTGTGTTTCCACCTCTGAAGAAATCTGTGGGGATTTTCCTAAATATAGATGTTAGTTATTAATGGGTTAAACTTCGATTGCAATTGGTTGAATTTTTTTTTTTAAACCTGGATTTGTACAGTGCAGTGTTCTCCCATATAAAGACAACAGCGACACTCTGTGGCAAAATGTAAGAAATACACCAGGTCAGTTCAACAGTCCATCTCCTCCTATAGTGCCCTCTTTAGACCAACAACAGTGCTGCACTTTAGTGTAGGGAACCTGCAAATGCAGTGTTCTAAACCTAAAACACTTATTTTTTTTAATAACTTCTGGTTCTCTGCACAGTTAATGAACTTCTCAGTATGCAGAGAGCCTTTTACACACAATATTCTGGAGCTTGTAATGATGAAAAACAGTTGTCTCAGCTCATTCACTGTGAAAATATGCAATATAGTATAAAAGTCGTGTACAAAAACATGTTATGTAGCCCAATACAATTACTCTACAGCTGCAAATATTATCCTTACCAGCTATATAGCACTGTAAAAGCAAAAACTCTTAAAACTGAAATATTTGCTATTTTCTATCTTCATTAAATCCATGACCTTCACAAATAGTCTCATCAATATGGCAGGATGTCTGCTAAAGTAACATTTCCGTTTCTGCATTTGTCTTTTTCACATCTTTGCCTCATAGTAAGCACAGATGTTATTAATAGGCCTAACATTATTGATGGCTCTGTTCTATTAAAGTACACAATACCATGAACCTGAAACAAGAACAGCTAAATCAAACATTTTATAATTTACACCTGGTTTTCTTCCTGTGACACGTCAGAGTGTCTGCTGTGAAACAAGGCCGATAACAGACTCAAGGCATTGAATAAACTCCCATTTATATCAACTTGAATGTACACATACAGTGACTGCCTGAATAAAGGAGAAAGTATGTTGGCTACGTCACATCACAGAGAACAGAAGATGACACGGCTTTGATGTCTGTGAACAAGGTTTAAAGTTTTTATTGAATCTCAGGCAGAAACATACATGATAATCCTTTATTGCTCATGACATTCCACGTTGCCCACAGCAGCTCATTCTCACACCTAAACCATCAATAAGTGGAACTGAATACAACCTCACTTCACATCCTCTTCACACTTCTTCAAAACACCTCTGGTTTGGCTGTGTGTGTGTGTGTGTGTGTGTGTGTGTGTGTGTGTGTGTGTGTGTGTGTGTGTGTGTGTGTGTGTGTGT
>JBBPCS010000283.1:10016989-10041364 GCA_037974645.1 Hollardia meadi
TGTGTGTGTGTGTGTGTGTGTGTGTGTGTGTGTGTGTGTGTGTGTGTGTGTGTGTGTGTGTGTGTGTGTGTGTGCTACTACGGGGCTAAAAATACCGTGCAATGACAATATAAATCCATTAAATCTGGGTTTAATTATACTGAGCAATGGTCTTGGGGTTTATCTGATTTGCTTGGAAAACAGGCAATTCCGTATTTTAAGCACCAATTCAGATTGGTGTTGTCAGGAAAATCTCCCTTTTCCAGTTGTAATTACAACTCAGATGGTGACATACTTACAGTACAAGATGCAAACTTGTAATTACAATAACTCTGATATATGAATGTGGCATAATATACTGGTCCATCCTATTGAACAATGTTTCACCCATCCCACCCTTTTCCTGTTTTTTGTTTGTTTGTTTGCTTGCTTGTTTTTAAGCAGCTGCTAACCCTTTCCCTTTCTCTTTCAGCAAAGCAATATTTTGGAAAATGTCAAAAACAGAATAGCTGCTTTTCAGTTTTCACATTATGACAGTGCACGTCAAAATCTTGCAGTGTGTCTTTGTTTGACAAAGGCACACAACTAAAATCGCACCAGCTTTGCAACCGAAAAGCTGCAAAGCTGCACTGAAAAGAGGTGGAAATATGAAATTATCATTCCTCATTACCGCAGGCAGAATTTGAGAAAGAAGACTGTGCCTTCATAAAATAATATATATATCACTATTGTCAACTTGCATGAGGGAGTGTGTTAAAATACTAAATTGCTGTCCATGCTTAAATATTGAGAAACTGTTGTCACGTTTTGTCAGGTGGCACTTCTGGTAAATTTCCCAACACCTGGAGAAAACAGCGTTACACATGACACTGTTTGCTCTGTCATCGGTCACACTCGGTGAACATGCGTACAGTTACAGGCTTCAGCTATAATATGGACATTTCTCACTGTATCTGGCACAATATGGAGGAAGCTGATAGAAACCTTTCAGCAAAGAGCACTTTGGGAGTTATTCCTCGCTCTCTGTTCTCCTGTGGGAGAACTTAAAGAAGAATAGAGGAGGTGAGGAGCCATGGGAGGAGTGCTGCTTTTCATCCCGCTGATTCAAAGTATTCCCCTCAGAGCTGCCCCACCCACAGACTGCCTGTCTTTCACTGTCTCTGCAGTGTTACACTGCAGCCCAGCAGCCGTGCGTTTGTGTAGAGGGGAAGAAGGGAGGGCGTGTGAACTTAGAGTGACTGCAGCTGTGCTCAAAGCAGACAAGAATATAAACATCACACTAACGCGGATTCAAATGCCAAAGTCATAACTGGATATTGCATTTTTGACAGAAATACAATACCTATAACATACATGGAAAAAATATATATAAAACAGGACAATGGTTTTGTAATGCATAAATATCATATTGTATATTTAACATGTGTTGTTACAGTTGTGCATAAAGCATTTACAGAACAGAAAAACAGCTAAAAGGTTGCCTGGGAGAGCAGTTTGCATTTTTAAAGCTCTCCTCTCTCTGACCCACCCATTTCTGTCTGAACATTCAGCTGCTCCTCTGCTGCTTTTTTACTTCTCTCAGTTCTGTTCTTCCTTATGCTCCACTGATCTCGGTTAAAAATAACATAGTAGCAAACAAAAATAGTGTGATAATTAAAAACACAGGTCTGTTGTAAAAAGAGTTTAGCTGTCATGCAGCCAAGATGTGAAGCCTTTAGAAGCCACTTGAACATCAGAACAAAACCCTTGAAACTTGCGTAAATGTGACAGTTTTTACTCACGCTCGGATCGGTTTTCTTTCTCTCCATTTTAGATTTCACATATCTGTTAGCATCCATTGCTAGAAAATGAATCTTAAATGCATTTTTTCATTGTATTGGTGGCTTTTCCTTCCCCTGATTGAATTGTTTTTTTGTGTTATTTTTGACAAGGCATTTTAATTAGTCACTTATTAGACACATTGGCTCTCACTGTCATTGTCACCATACCTTGTCCCTGATGCCTTGCCTCATGCTTTCCCTCTCAGCTTCCATCTTGGCATATTTGGCCTTCCTCTCCTCCTCCTGCTGCCTCAGCGCCTCCTGTCTCTCCTCCTCTTTCTTGGCTGCATCAGGGTCCTCCTCCTTCTCCTCCCCTCCCAGCATCTTGCCCACATCCGGAGGACCTCCTGAGAAAGAGAGCAAAAAAAGAAATACGTGAGACACAATGACGGATCGAGCATGCCTCTTAGGATTGAGATATTAGTTTGGAAAATGCAGAGAGAGCAACTAGCAAAGAAAGACTGAAGTCAAGACAAGCAGGTAAAAATGGACTTCTGGGAGAGCGCTGCTGCTACTTTGTGCATGTTGTTGCTGAAACCACTCGGCAATAATTATTTTGCTGAATACGTCCGCTTAGGGAAATTCTCAGTTATTTCAACAACCTAGTTTTCAAGTTAAATTATTGTATTGTAATCTCCCTTCTGTTTTCTTTAAAGGTCCCATAACATGAAAATTCATTTTTATTGTGTTTTGTGGTTTTTATAAACTTGGAGGTGTAAAATAAAAGCTGTTAAAATCTGAAGTTGCTTACTACTGCCGTTCCTCTACCCCCCTCACCACAAGATGGCCTCTCAGCTTAGGAGCTTAGGAGTTTCTACGTCGAAACCGGATAACCAATAGTCATCGAGCTAAAAACATCTCATAAGCCCGCCCCCTCATTGTCCGCTTCTTCCCACAGTTCTCAGGTAAGCGACGATTGAGATGAGTGTGGAGAGTGTAGCAATGTGACGGAGAAATGCCCATGAAAAGTGTTTTATTCCTGCTGCAGTGCTTCATCCAGATCACTGCACAGCCTTCCAAAAGAGAAAAATGTTGCTGAGAGATGGATGGATTTTATTTTTGGAGATTTGCCTCGATCCCGAGTGTTGTAGCTGCAGTGTGCAGGCTACTAGCGGAGAGGGCGACTGGGCGAGTGAGAGTGAGAGAACGGCGGAGTTTACATAAATGTTTAATAGACACGGTACACTTGTAAGTGTAAGTGTTAAGAAATGGGACCTTTAATCATTTTTATTCATTCGGATTTGGATGCATTGGTAGGACTCCTCATTTCACATTCTTTGTATTCCGTTGGTGTTTTATTAATGCCCCTGCACTACTGACTGCACTGTTGCTGATGACAGTTCAGTGACACTACTCCTGGACTCGAGCACTATTCTGACATCTCCTTGCCCATAACCGCTGTACTACTGGAGTGTCATGGTTTGGGATTTTGTGATCTTATTTCCTGTTTTATTTTGAAGTTTCTATCCTCATGTGTCTCGTCCTACTTCACGCTTCCTGTCTTTGTTCTTTTCCCACCACTGTGATTGTCTGCCCCGCCCTGATTAGTTCTGGTCCTTGTTAACCTTCCCTTCCTTGTATATTTCATTCCATGTGTTCCCCTTTGTTGTTGCCAGTTGGTCATGGTACATCATGTGCCCCCGTTCCAGTGTTTCTTGTGTGTTTCCAGTGTTTTGAGTTTTGTTATAGCCGTACTGATTTCTGGACCTTGCCTATTTTGGGATTTTGGATTTGTCTTTGCCCTGTTTGGATTTGTTTGCCTTATCAGACTGGTATCCTGGTATTGACCCTCTGCCTGCCCCTACACCCTGTAAGCCTAGTGTCTTTGCATATAAATAAACTTCTCTTCACCTTACCAGTTCCCTGTCACTGTCTGCACCTGGGTCCAACCCCTTTCCTAGTGTTTGTGGCACATTTGTGACATGGAGTATGATTGTATCTGCCATATATATATTATCTGTTTTGATTTAGAGATTTAGAAATCTTTATACTTGTTTTTATAAATTTACCCTCAAATGTTCTCCTGCTTTACATCTATACTGACCTTTTTGTTGGTCTCATTGTAAATTCTACTCATACTTATTGTACATTTTATTTTATTTTTTTTCATATCTGCTTAATTTTAACTAATTTTGCACTACTACTACTGATGTGACAAACACAATTTGAATATTCATGTTTTATTAAAATATCTGACCTAACATTTGCTGATGCCTCTATCCTGTTAAACATGCTGATTGGATACTCTCCCAGTGTCCCCTCTGCTACCTGCACAGCACCAGAACTGTGAAGAAGAAGTGGCCTTTTCATTTATGCATGCAAAACAAATGGTTTCCAAGACTGTCATGAGGCCACATTCCCTCATGCAGGGCAACCCCACCATCTCTAGGAAACCAAATATTTTTCTTCATATCTATTACATTGTATGTATTCCTTTATATTTTCTGTCAATTTTATATCTATACATGAAGGTCTAAATGCTGTTTCAAAGACATCCCCACAATACCATGGGTATAATTATGATGTAAAAAAATAAAATATTCCCTTTTTACAAATTCTTTTGTTCTGAAAATACTGACTCAATGATCCGCCTTAAAATAATGTGTACTTTGTGTCTTGCTGTGGATTGTAAAGTCAGTCTAGGGTCATTAAAAAACCCTAATTTCCAGAAGCAATAGTGAAGACATGACCGTGTTGTCCTCAATGGTAACTACAGTGGTTTCTTAATTGGAGGTGGGGGACCACTGCAAGTCAACACCAGTGCTAGGTGGCCCTTCAGCTGTAGAAATACTTTAATTGTCGCCACTGCCATGTTATCAGAACGAGGGGATCAGGCTGTGTTTGTGCATCAAACTGTCACCGTATAATATCAAATGATCGATCGATGTGTGCTGCTCACAAGTCTAAGAAACACACAGACACAAAAGCAGACATGGAGGACGTTTGACTATTACACAATAAGCTACAAGCCCTGAAATGTTTTACGCACGGCTTCTTACTGTCCCTGTAGGAGTTATACATCCCATGAAATTATGCCCCGAGAAACCAAGGCAGAAAAATGGTGAGTGTTGCAACGAAGAATCAGAGAAATGAGGGAAAAATGTCACCAAGCATTAACAGAAAAAAAAATAGATGAAGAGAAAAGCCAGTGGTCTGAAGGAGCTGGGCAAAGGCAGCAGGAGATATGTGGGAGGGAGAAAAGAAGAGTAAAGAAGGACAAGGGAGTCAGTATACTGCTGAATATTGAGAAAAGAAGACATATTTAGAAAAGACATGGAGAGCATGAGGAGAGGGAGACAATCTGTCAGAAACTATTGAGTCCAATTAGCTGAGCTGTTCCAGTTAGTGGGATTACCCAGCAGTGTCTGTGGGACCAGTAAGAGAGAGGGAGAGTGTGTGTGATGGAGGAAGGAGAAAATGGAGGGAGTGACAAGAAGTAAGCAACAAATTGAAGGGAGGGGGGAAGAAGAGAGGAAGGGGGTGATTAGGAATAACGGAAGGGAGAGTGAGGATGGGAGGAGGAGTAGAAAGGTTGAAAGGCACCTGAGGAGAGAAAGCAAGCAACCAAGAAAGAAAGACAGAGTCCTCCTTCAGTCTGCAGCTGCCCCCCAGTATTGCTAGTATTTTGAGTCATCAGCATTAAAAAACACAAACTGCAGCAAAATGCGGAGAGATTAAAGACAGGAGAGACAGAGGAGAAGGATGGAGGGAAGAGATGAGTGCAAGAGCAATGAAGGAGAAAACAAACGGGCTCGGAAAGGAAATAAAAACATTAGGAAAACTGCAGTCTATAAAAAGAGAATGAGATTTGTGCAACTGCTAATGCAGCGCTGTTTTAAAGCTACATTGTTTACTATTTTTGTATTTACTTTTTTCTACAAGAGCTCTGAAGGAAGAGCAGATAACATCTGTTTAATCTAAACTAAAAGGTGTTCAGCAGTGTATCAACGCTGAATTCTCAAGTTTATACTGAATGAACAGTGACTCTGTAAAGTCAAAGCAGTAAAAGCTAATGTGGGTTCTTGTTCAAAGTCTGTGGCTCTTGTGTATTGTCAATTTTTTTTACAAACAAACAAAAACTGAATGGAAACGCAAAGAGAAAGATTTTAAATATCACAAAAAACGGGTTTATTTCTAGAGAAGGTGGCAAAATGCAAAAAAAGTGCAGTGAAAACAGTAGCCTGTAAAATACTGTACACCCATATTTTGTAATACAGTCAAAGCACTGGGACAGCACGATAGCCAAGATGGCTGAATGAGACAAAGAAGAGGGCCAGTTGTTCAAGGATGGAAACCGAATAGAAAATAAATAAAATAACAGATCAATCAGATTCATGAGCCACTTGGAAGTGACGGAGAGGGATTTGAAAGCAATTCAGCAAGAAAGAGAGAAATCCAAAGTAAACTGAGGTATCGATGTATCAGCATTTGATGAACAGCACACCGAGGCTGACATAGCAATATCTGCCCGACCATGATACGCTATCTTTGCTCTCTTACAAGTGTGTGTATGTGTGAGACAGAATAGAGCTAAAGTGCTTATAGGCCTACAGTGAGCGTCTCTATATGCACATGCGGATATAAATAATTGCTCAGTTCCATTTTAGGCTCTCATGCATGAGTTCTTGTGTGGTTGAGCAATTACTTTTCATGTGAGTTTGAATGCATGTGTAGATTACAGTATGTGTGTGTATGCCCATATATAAGCGTGTGTGGAAGCACACGCTCTCATATCCCAGTTAAAGTGTTACTCTGGAGTGTTTGTTGGCAACTTCAATCTCCACTCGCCCTGCATCCACTCATATTGTATCGAGTCCATTTTATCTTGACTTCTTTACTGGGAAGCAGCTTGCATCCAAGTTTATTTCCTGTCAGCTGCTGATATAAGAAAACACAGGGAGAGGAATTAAAATGAAGTATCCGTATTGCAGCTGAGAAATTCACTGATGCACCCTTTTTCTTTGACTTATGATTCAGTCAGTTAAACAATGAGCTTGCACACACACTGTGAAGGTCCAAATAAAATGTATATTTACATTCATCAAGATCCTCAGTATCGAGAATATCCCAGATGTGTCCATGATTTCGCAGAGCCAAAGTAGGAGCTTATCTGACATACTGCTAAAAAAAAAAAAAAGGATTCAGGATCAGCATATGATCTGGGTATTCCTGAATATCTTCAACAGAATCCATGTAAACACTCCTATTGAGTCCTGTAAGTGGAGCAATGACTCACAACCAGCTAAGCCTCATTGTCAAAAAGATTCCCTTACCATGCCCGGCCCAGAAAAAGCCCATCCAGTGCCTCTTTTAACTACATTGTGCCAAAGCAAAACATACTTGCTCTGGTTTCACAAAATCTTATTACACATTCAGATTGCCTTTGCTCACATGTACAAAAAAAAAAGAGGATGCCGGGAGACAAAACCATGAGTTATATTGAGCTGTGTATGATCCTGAGTCCTGCTTTGTGAGCCATTTTAGAGATACAGCAATGTCCTTTCAAACCAGAATAATTCTATTAAGCTCTCAGACATCACATAAGCTGTGTCGAGCCATGTTTTTGATTAAAGGGTCTCGGCACTTTATCCCTGCATATGGAATAAGGTTGTAGCAGTGGTCAGAATGACACTTAATATATAAGCCTGCAATAGAAAGCTGACAGGTTGATCTTTAACCTCTTTTCATCATCTTTGTCTAAAGGACATGAGACATGAGATCAGCAAAGAGGCAAATTTACCATCATGCCAATTCAAAGCCAGTTTACATGTACATTTGTATGGAATTTGACCTATAGACAAAATAAAATGTCAACGCTGTTTAAGGCTTGATTTGGATGTCTGTAACATGATAATGTTGCTGAATAAACAACCTGTCAAACATACAGATCATCTGCAAAATAAAATTAGCCGATCCCTGGGTTAAGACTTTTTCCTTTCTCCTTCAAACTTTGCCAGCGGAGGGACAGTAATGCACATTAAGATAAAAGGGTGTCATCTCTCTAATTCGTTTCTTACGAAAGTCCTTTTCTAAAATCTTTGTTAAACCCAAAGTCTTGAGGGAAATAAGGAAAGAAGAATAACCTTGGCTAACTCTCCCAGTGCTTGAACTCTTGACAGCATCAGATAAACAGTACTTATCTTCTCTTTTCCCCCTCTCAAAGTTCTCAGGCAAATCCCTCTCTAAATCCAAAGTGTGGTTGGAAAGCAGATACGTATAAAGATCTAGGTTCAGCTTTCAGGACAGAAGCCATTGTTTCAACACAGCTTGTTTAAAAGCAGAAAAAATGTGGCAGGGGAGAAATTGGAAGAAATGGGAGGAGAAAGTATGCACACTGTTGTTCCGCTGCATAACTGGTGGCAGTTATGCTGTGAGTTTTAAGTTCCCTCAGGTGGAGCAGCTTTTTACAATGTACAACAGGTTAGGGTTAGGGGTTAATGTTAGGGTACCGAACGCAGGTCTCAAAGTGAGACAGCTGTTATATTTATGTTTTTATTCATTTATGATGTCTAATTAGAGTGTGGATTCAAAACGGACTTAGACTAAACCCTACAAGAGTTCTTGTTCTGACTGGCGGCCCATTCTCACTCCCAACCCGTCAAATATAGCAACCTGGTCAGTGGCCCTTTGCGTCTAAGTATGATGCTATAGTTGCTTCTCAAATGTAAGGAGGCGCTCGAGTCAGGAGGTGATCGGGGTGGTTGGATGCGTCAAACACAAGACAGGCATGTAGGAGACCAGGGCCTCAAGCCCTGCGTGTGAACAATCGTTAGAGGTGTAATCTGTAAAATATAGCCAGAATTTGAAGGTACCTTCAAAAATATTGGGGGCAACATATCACCAGAGAAACCGCCAACTGCTGCTCACTGTACTGTGTGTTGTAAGTCAGTTATCTTGAGCTGTGTAATCTTTGGGTGTAGCTATAGATCACGACCTCAGATCTTGGAGGGAGCTACCAAGGGCAGCGGGGTTCAGCTCAGTCAGGCTCCGCAGCCTGAACACGGGCTGGAAACCAAACGGCTGGAGACCAGAGGGGCCCAGTTTGATGACTGGAGATACAATACAGAGATGATTTACAGTGGCTCCAACGAGGACTATGACTTCGGGGATGATAAGACACAGTAGGGGGGGGGACTGAAGTGAGGAAAAACAGAAGAACAGCAAGATAGAATCTGGCCTTTAGCAGCGACTGAAAACTGCACGTAGAGTTGGAATATTTTTACATCTTACTCTGTGAATTTTGACATTTTGTGAGTTTGTTTTGTTTACTTATTAGACTAAACCCTAAGAGAGCTTGTGAAACTTCGCAAACTCACAGCTTGTATACATCTCTCAGCTGAAACTACGCAAGTAATGGGGCTATCGGACTATTGCCTCTAGAGGTACAAAGTGGTATTATGAGACAGAACGACATATTATGACAAGTCATATTTTAAATGTTTGTCAGCAAGCCTTATTTTGAAAGTCTAACCGGGCGTTGCAGATGTATTATTGCTAAATTAACGGCGGAGCCCTGCATGAGCAAACCTGCCGTTAGATGGGTACGTAGAGAGTCGTAGTTCGAAGCTTAGAGCCAGTGACCAAGCTGCCCTATTTGACGAGTTGGGAGTGACAAACGTGTTGGGACTTGAAAACACAGCGAACCATAGCAAAATATGGTCTTGTCGGTTGAGACTGAACTGGCCTGCCATCCATTCTAGTAAAATAAAAGTTTGGTAAATAACAGCTGTAATTAAAATGACTAGAGCGAGGGAGCAATGATGCATCCCCGTTTCCCCCCAGTTTCCGCCACAAAGGGCTGGGACTCAGCACTGCCGCTGCACAGTGTAGCTGCCGACGGGATCAGGATGACGTCTCAACAGTCCGACACACAGTATCTGTCAGGACAGAACCTGCTGCACAGAATCTTCCTGCTTTTTGTTGTTGTTTTTTGTTTAACGTCTGAGTCACTGTTTCTTGTAGCCCAGGACTCGCTGAAACCTCAGCAATAAGCTACTGTGTATCTCAACTGTGAAAGAAATTTCTATTTCTGTGTCTCCAGTCAGTCTAATATAATGTACTGTACGTTATGGAGCAAATAAGACAGTTCTGAGTCCAGCAGTCGTCAACGCTTCTTTCTGAGTGGCAGTGTGGGCTGAATGTCTTCATCTTATTTTTCCTGTGGACCATTTTGCTTTATTTGCCCTATTTAGAGACTGATTACTGGCTACAGACTGGCAGGATACAAAACCAGTTTCTCTCAAATGCTAGAAAATTGTTCATCTCACTAAATCATTTAAACTAGTCTCGGTCATTTTTGGGCTGCTAATGGCTCGGATTAAAGGTTCCCTGTGGACCACATTTTGTTTTTGTTGCACATGCACACAAGGACGAACACAGACACATGCAAGCATGTGTGCACCGCAATTTAGATTCTTTCACGCTGTTTTTTTTTTAAAAATTGTAGCTCCAAGCACTAGTGGGCCTTTAGAATTTCATCTTGTTTTTTATTACCAGCAGTGAAAAACCAGCCCATAGAGTGAGATTGCTTAAACGTATTTATGCCATCAATATCCTCGACTCCGCAAAGTGACTGATCAAAGTGACCACGGGCACTGGCATGAACTGTTTTATTTTGTGTGAGTGAAGTGATGTTTATGTCTACGTGGCATACTAACTGCTTATTTATATTCTATGTGTTTATCTGTCTTGTTTTGGTGAGCCGAAGACAAATTGTCAGCCCCGGTGGACAATAAAGATCTATTCTATTCTATTATTTGTTTCATGAATGTGGATTAACTCAAATGTCATTTTCTTGGTCTACCTTGTTCCAATATAGACTACTAGAGTATTGTTTATTAAAGCTATAAGAGTGAATTGATCTGAAGACATTGAGATGAATTTCCTCGTTCTATTTGTGACTTTGGTGGTTGAATGCATTATTTATAGAATGTGGACATACTGTCAGACACATGTGGACACACACACTTTATACTCTAGGAGGAACTCAAGGTCAGTTTGATGAATTGAATTTGATTTGCTGGAGTAACGTAACAGAAAAAAGATGTGGAAGTGTGTGCGTGCGTGTGCATGTGTGCGCAGTAACCCCGCAGACCAATCAACCGATGAAGACCCGACTCCTTCAACCAATCACATTAGAGTCCTACTACAAGTGATTATCTGTACTTTGAGGAGACGAGGTGAGGGAGGAACATCTCAAGGTACCTTTAGTTTTCATTTTACCTCAAACAAGCCAAGGCACACTTAGCCACTGAAAATATCTTCCATTGGTGGGAACTGATGTTCTTGCTGGCACATTGTTGAAGGAACAATTCACCCAAAAAATTCACCAAAAAATCATCACTGTAGCATTTTCCTGAACAACTGAAAAAGCTGGGGACTAGTTTTGTCCATTATTATTATTATTTTTTTAAAAAAAAATCATTCTGTAGCTTTACAGTAGTGTTCCTTATTTATTCAAATGTGAAAATTCAAATATTGGTCCAGATATGTATGCTTTAGAGTCAAAATGTTATTTTCCCAAGCCCTTCCTAAAAGTTTTTCCCATGTGACCCGATGTAAGCGTCTAATGATTACGTTGCTACATATAAACCCCCTATCTCACCTGTGCCTTTGTATCTTTGTGAGCTGCAGGTCTGTTTGAACATGGCATGGCTGAACTACACACACAGACACAGGGCAGCCGCACACAGCGGATAAAGTGTTCGCTTCAGCTGAAGTCACCTCCGGAACCTTCCTGGAGGATTGTTTTTGTATTTTAGAACATGACAGCCATGAAACAATCAGAAAATAACTTTTTATTTCGCTCTCCATTTACTCTGGAGCCTGAATGTATCTGTTAAATTTATTAATGTTAAATTAAGTGCATTCAAGCCGGACTCTTTCATGTAGCAGATTGTTTTCACTTTACCAAACCGCACATTTATAAATGAGACATGATACGAAAGTTAAATGTTTTTTATTCATTTTGTAACAAACCCTCACCATTCTTTTTTTTTTTTTTAACATTTCTGCTGAGGTTTGCCTCGAGCCTTCAGGGTTTTATTGAACTTCATACCTTGGGACTAACTCGCTTCACAGCCCCCTATTCTGTCAAAATAAGTTCAGTTGTTTGGAGTTGGGAGGTGCTGAGTCAGCACTGAAGCACTCAGGAGCAGAAGCAATCAATGCACAAGGAAACTACAGTGGTTCTTAAATTTTAGGTTCAAAAGCTGCGTGAGGGCATGTTTAATAGCTCCTAAATCCAAACGCGATTGATTAATAATAATGCCAATTTTAAAATGAAGCACAACTCAGTGATATTTTTTAAGAACGTGTGGGTTATTGTGGTGACTCACAAAATGTAAATGGGGATCCAAAGGTACAGTATATTATAATTTCAAACCTACCTTACGCCTACTGTACAAAAAGTTCAATAGATAAAGACGAGAGCGAGGGGCACCATTATTTCTTTTGCTAGCATTTTAGATTAAAAGCCTAAAGTGCACAGAACAAATTTTGCATTCATAACACAAACAGTGTAAATGGTAAAGGTGGAAAACACAAAGACTTCTTAAATCCAAACCACTTTGAATTCACAGTTGATTTAAAATACCTTCCTGTTACTTGGTGTGAAATGTTCCTCAAGTCAGTTTCAAGGAATGCAAATTCAGTAGATTTTAAATCATCCAGGTATGAAAATGAATCCCAGTGTGTGCTCACTTTGAGACATCTATAACCAGATAAATCTAAGAAGCATTTTGAGCGGATGTTAAGTGGATCTGGCTAAGATGGACAACTGCATGCACAGATGAATGACACAAATATAAAGTGGTGATGCGGCTCTTGGTTGCTTTGAAATATATATTGGACCTAATGGCTTTTGTAATGATTTTGCAGTTTTCAAGCATTTTTTCAGGGAGTTTATTTTTACTCTTTTCTCCTGCAGCACTAAACCATGGGGACAGTTAACACAAGATATGTGTGCATAAAAAAAGGCTAAGACAATCTCATCTTATCTCTACTGCTTGGTGTGTGAGGATTAAGAATGTAAAAATGGTTAAAATCCCTCCATAATAAAACATTAAAGAGACCAAGACCCTGAGGAACACCAGAGAAAAATCCATGCAGTGATTTAGTGTCCAAATCTTCTGACACTTGGAGATTTCTGTAAGAATTGCATTTCTTGGCGATTGGATGGCAAACACTTCTGTTCTGGAAATTGCTCAGAAACCCCCTTATTGTAAATATACCTAGGAAATCAAACATCCTCTAAATGCCATAGGTCTGTAGTTTGAGTTTGTAAAGTTTAATGCGGCTGTGAATATCAATAATATAGATCATTTTATACACTGCAAATAGTCTTGCTACAATGAAATGGCTACCATGGGGACAAACATCATCATACATAAATACAAATGGGCTCATTAAATCCACAATAGTTCTTTCCAGTCATTTCCAATTCATGCAATTCCAAGACTTTTAGGGACCCCAGTTTGCTGAAATATTCAAATACACCATTTTTAGAAGAGGCGAAAATAACACATTTATACTGCATACAAGAAACTTCATGGTTGTTGCCACAAACTGCATATAATTAGCATAAAGTCGGTATGTCTGTAAAGGGGAGACTAGACCTTTTTCACGGCAGCCATATTGACAAGAAATCGCAGGTAACCACAGGTGTAATTAATAACAGTTATAAAGTTTCTGTTCCATTTAGTGTGGCAGAGCCTTTCCAGTGAGCCAACATGCACGAGAGCAGCACCTTGACTCTATTTAACCTGAATGGAACAGAACCTTAATTAGTATCATTGGGAACACCTGTGTTTACCCTAATGTTTCTTGCCAAAATGGCCGCTGTGAAAAAGGCCTCTTCTAGGTATCCAGAGAACTGATTTTCATTTTGATTATCTTGAGGTAAGAGGTCAAGGAACCCCTTTGAAAATGGTCATGCCAGTTTTTCCGTCACCAAAATTTAACCTAAATTTGGAACTTTATTTAGCCCCTTTCCTGAAAAGCTAGCATGGCATGGCTGGCACCAATGGATGCCTTACGTTGTGCACTTTCAAATGATACCATGCATGTAATCAAGGAGTCATTTCTTTATATTTCACCAAACGTACCCTAGTTTGCATTTTTGTAATAAACATCTAATTGATTTGATAACTTTTTCCAATTATTAAAATACTAATTAATATGAAGCATCCAAACATCTGAATTCTATGGCTCTGGATTTGAGTCATGCTGATTGATCACAGTTAAACATTGCTCCCAAACATCTGTAACCAAAGAACCCTTGGAGGATTAGTTAATGCACTAGCAGCATCTCTTTGACAGACCTCACACTCATCACATACTGTAACATACTCAGCAAAACACTCAGTGACAATGTAGCAAATCCACATCATGAGCAAAACAATGACAAGATGGAAAAGAGCAAGGTAAAAACAGGTCATAAGATCTGACCTCGAGTAGTTTCAAAATTAGAGTGAAAAAGCATTGATTGATTTATTCAGTTCTCATGAAGTTACCTAGCTCTGCAGGTTTTATAACGAGCTAACGTTATAATGTACACGTGCTGAAAAGACAAATGGACACAATACAGTGGTTCTGTGAGGCTATATATAGGCTTTGAGCTATACGTTAACACCAGCATGCTAACAATTTCTAATAAGCAAAATCACAACCCTGTTGAGGCTGATGGGAATGTCATTGGTTTTGTAGAACTACTGCCCTGATGATGACACACAATGTAATATCAGGGGATCATCAAAGTTATTAGAATTAATCCTCAGGGTGACGTGAATGTGTGTACCAAATTTCAAAGAAATGCATCCAATAGTTGTTGAGATATTTCGCTGAAAAACCACAAATATCAACCTCATGGTGTCGCTAGAGGAACTGTCACCAAATCACCAAAGTCTTCAGGATTCGTCCTTTTGGGAGAGGGCATTTCGGTCTGGACCAAACTGGTGGACCAACTGACCAACATTGCCATCGCTAGAGCTACGCTTTTAGTGTGGCTAATGAAAATGACGGTACCTCTTGTTGTAAGTTAGAAGGAAGGGTGGGCAATCGGACAATTTTGTAGGCGTTCACAATGCACTTTTTTTCCCGAATCTTAGAGATTGCAACATTTAATGTACTCTTACTTGTACTCTTCCAAACTTCAAATAACCTCTTTGACCAGTCTATCCACACTGCTTGAACAATCCAATGAGTGATGCTATGCTGATTGGATAAATTACTTCACATGTCTCTTCTTTGGGTGATGCAATATTGCATTTTAATGGTGAAAACTGAGAAATTCATGGACACGGAGAAATTCACGATAGTCAGGGCATTTGAAAATTGAGAAAAAAAGATTGCAGTCTAGATTGTGGTTCGTGATTGTAATTAAATTAAATTGTGATCATGTTTGGCCAGATCGGCCACCCCTTGTTAGAAGCAGGGGAACAATATGTTAATCTAATTAATTTTTGCCTTTATTTGATAGTTGACATACAGGAAATGTGTGAAGGGAAAGCCAAGCACAAAAGTCCCCAACAAGAATCAGGGTCGAGGACGTTATGGTTTCATGGTACGCAGCTTAGACCACTAAACCATAGGCACGTCCAATAATGCAGCTTAATTGATTAAAACAAATTTCATTAACACTGATCTATTGACTGACAGGCATGACTATCAGATTGATAGCTTAGCTGATTGATTACCTGGCTAATTGTTTTGTGTCATTATCTGATTTCCCCCCACCGGGAGCTTTAAAGATCCAGTGCACTGTCAGTTCTGTGGAAAGAGGTCTCCAAGTCAGTAGACATGGACCAGAACCACTCCTACAACGATGGCTGAAAAATGCACTGACAGCAGAAACTTAACCTGATAGGCATACTTATTGATTACCAGACACGTGAACCAGCACTTTCTCTCTCTTGCATCCTCTCTCGCTCTCTTATCGTTCTCTCGCACACAAAAATACCATAAAGTAGGCTTATGCAGCCTCCATAATTCATCTTGCCTGGAGATGCACACTCTGCCCTATACAAAATCTATAAAACATCTCTCCTGCACAGGCAGAGGACGCACACAGGCGCCCACCCTTGTCAAACCTATCTCCAAAGTCTGCAGGAGGAGTGCAGCCCAACTTATGCAGAGTAAAACCAGCATTCAGTGCAATGCAGTTGATTTAAGAATTCATAGCGCAGACCCGAGGCACAGCAACTATGCAGAAGGAGGCAACGCCGGCATCCTCTGCATCCCAATGAGGGGGCTCAGCTTCAACTTCACATCCCAAACGTAACTGCCTAACACCCCTGTAATGTGGACAACAGCTCAGCACCTCGCATGACTGACCAGTATGTGTGCAACCGCTGCATTACAAATACTGGTACCACTTTCCTGCCTTTCCCCTTGAAGCTATAGCTGACAAGAAGGATGAATTACAGGGCTATAATGAGGACTAATTAGGGGGGAAATAATAGCTAAGATAATATTCTAAAGGATAATACCTGACGGCTTTAAAGGACAAAAGTCTAGAGAAAAAAATTGTTCGTCATAGTTCTTGGGAAAAATAGCCCTTCTCTTCTCTCGCTTGAGAGCAGTTGCCTTAGACTGCCTGGTTATTAGAGTCAGGTGAAAACCTCACAACTCTGATTTTTGAGGGGTTTTCGTGCTCTCACAACATTGCAAGGATTAGGAGAAAATTAAGCCTTTCTTCCGCTTATAAACTCCTCTTCAAATTCCACTGAGTAAACTCAAAAATGCATGAAGATCAAGCTCAAAATAAGGCTGTCGCCGTCCTGAGAAGGTGACATTTAGGACATGCAGGGTTTTCACTTGACAGGTATGTTATTAGTGTATGACTAGACCTACTACTACTACTGCTGCTGCTGCTGCTGCTATTGTATTCCATCTGCAGCAGTCCTAACCTCATTTCCAGAAATGTAATACACTTTTAGGGAATCACTGGTGACAAAGACACTTATCTACTAAAGCAGAAACGTAGAACAAAGCACAAACAGGTTACAATAACAGTCATGGCATTGTCAAGGACTTAACCAACAGGACAGCATTTTCTTTTATAGAAGTCATGCCCTGCCCGGAGAGGTTTTTAAAAGATGCATGCAGAGAGAAGGAGAGAGGGAATGCAGAGCTGATGTTTGAAGTCAAGAGTTTGGTGCAGGATGGATTACCTTATAGCCCAGTATCCCCAAAACTATTGATGCCAGTACTGATACAGTAACACTGCTGCTACTGCTGCTGAACAGCCCTTTAAATCCTTTACACTGCAGTGCTGTTAAATCAACCTCTAGCCCAGCGGACTACTCACCTCCCAGTGCAGCTTTCATTACAAAATTCATGATGAAGCAGTTCTGTGATCTCTTCCTTCAGTGGTCACGTTATCGGGGACAGACCTGCAGCCGGGGGGACAAGAATACACAAGCTATGACTGCATGAATGCCACTGTTACAGGACATGCAGTTACCCTTCAGTAGTTTTCATATGCAAGAGTTTGATGGGATGTGGGAGGAGGATGATGATGATGATGATGAGGCTTGATGCGGACAAAAGAAACGACCTTCAGATGGAAATCCTTCTTTGGCAAAGGACCCTCAAAACCAGCCAATAAGGCTCTTCTACTTAAAAAAATAAATAATCACACTATCTTCACTTGGATAACTTTAATTCTACTTCCTGATTAGTATGAATCTACATCTTAAACAGCCTCAAAATGTGATCACCTCCACTCCAAGGATAAAAAAGGGTGATTTAACTGGGTTAAGATGGCTTTACCCTCCGGTACAAACACTGTTTCCTGAGTTTTGTCGAGGCACCTGCGCCCTCGATTTACAACCAACGCTGCATCTAGTGTGGATTTATGCTGACGCTGCCTGTGTTGTATCCTTGTGTAAAGAACTCCCACAGTAAAAAAAAATGTTTTTAAAAAGGGGCGAACAAAGACAGGGTCAATGTGGAGGCATGATTTTTTTTTTTGTCAGTATGGGCCTTAGAGAGCATCTCTTCACACTTCAAGAGCATTACATAGAAAAAAACAACTACAGTTCTCATTCGTGGCTTTATATTGACCATTATGGCATTTTATTCCCAAGATAATAGTATTTGTCTTGGAATTTTAAGTGACTCAGAGTTGGTAACTATAACTTATATATGAAATTAGCCATTTTTCTACAATATTGCTTCTGGGACTTTGGAGTTCATAGACCTTGGGGTGCCTTAAAAATCTTATGATGTTTCTTTGGAAGTTGCAGAGCTCATGAATGAGTTTATATTGACTGATTAATTATATGTTTAGTTTTTTTTTTTGCCACTGCAGTAAAGGCTTGCAGAGAAAAAAAAATCGTGCTGTACTCATTATTCTATCGCTGTATGGTCCCCGGGTCATTCGCCCAAAGTCGAAATCAGCAGCATGCAGCTGAGCGTCTCTAAATCATTTCCTGATTTTCTTCCTCCTCCTCCTCATCATCTGCAGCAGCAGCAGCAGCAGCAGCTTCTCCTCGCATGAACCCTTTACAGTATTAACTCACAGCTACTGGTGCGGTGCAGCATTTCGGCACAATTACAGCCCTGAACACTACGTGCTCCCTGTTAAATTACTGCACCCGCAAGCGATACGGCTTTCAGAAAGCAGCCCGTAGGATGCGCACAGCAGGCTGTGTTTGAAAGTGCATTGAAGGCATCAGCATCTTTTACCAAGTGTGCCAACCCGGTCCCATGCAGCAAAAGCTATACACACGCCGTCTTTGCTTGCACAGACGTCGCTTACCTTGTTTTGATCCTCCTCCGAGTCTTAATCTCTCCAAAAAAGAGAAGCTCTCGTCGCAGCGTTACAACCGCGATCCGTCTTCTCCTTCAGCACGGGGGAAGAAATCACAAGTTGAGCGTCATCAAGGAAGGATCGCTCCTCTCTGTGTGTCTCACAGTACTGTGCGGCTCTCAGTTGGCAGACATGCCGGTTGTGTCAGAGTCAGGCTGCAGCGGAGGAAGAGGAGTCTTTTCCTGCAGGACGAGATGAGAGCATGCAGAGGGAGAGAGGAGGAGGAGGGAGAGAGGGAGCACATGAACGTAGCCTACTGTCACCCAACAGAAAGTCCTATTTCATTTTCACTATTTCAACAGACATTTCCGAATGTGTCCTACTAAACTCATACAACTAGTTGGAATCATAACAGAAGATATCTGATAAACATGCAATCAGCATTCTCATAAGATTTTCCTTCAAGTCCTCATGTTCTTAACTCTTTATTATTGGTTCATTCAGCCATGCTTAGGTTCAAGGTTGCTTTTGTTGTCTTTGGAAAGAGAATTTTGTGTTGGAAAAAAAACCCCAAACACTTAAAGATCCCCTCCACACATGTATTAAGGCATAGTACATAAAAATTCTCTAATGTGTGCCTGACATGATTTTAGCAGAACAAAAAAGTCTAAATACAACTTCAAAATCCTTAAAATGGCACATATTCCTTCTCCCTCTTTGAAATTCCAGAATACGTGAATATGCAAATATTTTTAATGTCACAGTTTTAACTGCACGACACAAGATGTCTCCTGCTTCACTGTAAAGTCCATATGTGCACTGGAGGCTTCAAGTTTCCACATCACACTTGTGTATGCTGAATACTGGGCCAGGATTGGCTTCGAAACTATTTGTGATGTCACAAATCGTGCTCGTAGGCCCCGCCTCTTAAAATCAGATTTTTAATTAGACATTGAAAACAGACATCTGCACAGACATCATTCCACACAGTGAAGCTCCAACATTCAACTGGACGTACACAACGAAAAACACAGTTCTCACTGAAAGGGGACTTTAATAAATGAGAAACACACCGAAACACACTCAAACATTGACCATAGCTTAGAAAAATATATACACAAACTTTTCACAAAAATATGTCAATATGTGAAATGACAATTACAAAACATTGAGGTTTGAAGCAGCAATATGTGATTGTTTGGTCACTTTAGAACAGGCTGCACACAATAGCTTATTATCACCATATAAAATTGAGTCAAATTATTAGCAAACAGTTCCCTATGTACACTCTCTGTCTTTTATTCTTTACTCCTGAGGAAAATATCTGGCTCTTTAGCTGCTAAATTCTCCACCATGTTCACCAGCTATAGTTGCTAACTTTGTTTCCCATGCTGTGTGGTGTTGGCCAGGTAGTTTACAGTGGGATTATCAGAGCTTTTGTGCTGCTGAAGAGAGCGATGAGACTGAACCAAAACAGTAGAGCTGCGAGCTGTGAAACCAAAACGATGAGCTGAAAGACGCTAAAACCGTCTGTAGAGCTGAGAGGACCCGAAGAGTCAGGCGATGAATCTGGGAGTACGTTCAAATGGTATATATACCAATGAGGGGGTATATGGTATATATTTTTGTTGAGTTGTGTATTTGCATTCCCTCAAATGATCTCAACAATGTTAAATCCCGGAGAAATTCTCCCATGGCAGATAGATTTTCATCAGCAATGGTGGTTGCTTAACAATGAAGACAGTGACTCCCATGATATCATGCTGCTTCACCATCAACCTATGTATATATTTTTTTCATTGTTTTGAGTGAGAGACCCCTATTGGCAGAAATTAGCATACTGTGTATTTAATAGTTAAAGCTTGATTAACTGATTATTAACCTCCAGGGGGTAAAAATATTTAAAGCAACCTCACACTGAGAAAATCCAGATATGCTATGGAGGCGTTACAGCTAATGACATGGTGTTATGGTAAGCTTCAATTACCTATAATTATGTATCCAGCAGAAACGGAGCAACACAAGCAGATAGAGGAGAAATACAGAGGACAAAGAATGTCACTCACTTTAACCTAACCTCGTTTCTGTGGCTCAACTTTACCGTCAGCCCTAAAATAAACCTTTTTTGCCCTTGCAAGTGCCATATAATGTCCTTGCTTTTTTATCTCATAATAACATTGCCACACCTCTCACACATGGAGAGGCACACAGCCGGAGAGCACAGAGACGACCAAGGGGAGCTTCAACTAAAGCATCGCCCATCAATTAATCACGACACAGGAGGCTGTGTCCAGTCAACACACCCCGCCACAAGCATCCATCACGTTGTTTAGACCCTCAAAATCCTTGGAAACTACAACAGCGTGAATACTTGCGCACATGCGCGCACACACTAACACACACACACACACACACACACACACACATACGAACGCTGTTGTTGTTGTCCTCTGACAGCCCATCATCAGTATAATTTTTCTGATTTATAGTACTCTTGGTTTTAAGGACAGTAGCTGGCTACTTTGGCCCAAATCCACTGTACTATTGTTTCAGTGCTGAGTATACGACAAAGAAAAGTTCTCTAACCGTGGAGCTACACACCTCCCTTTGTCACAACATCATGCACAATAATTCCATGACCCCCCCCCCCAGAGCACTCAAATAAGAATATTGAGTTTTCCAAATATGTATTATTGCAACTCTTATGTTTTTAACAGAATTTCACTCTGTGCTTCTGTGGATACTTTGCACATCTAAAAGCACAATATTCAAACAGCCAGGTGGTAATCTGGCACCCTGTACTCTTCCGTCTCTTTGTGTCGTGTGATATGATTTTATTGTTGTTTGTTCAATCTTTGTTGGTCTCACAACAGGAGTTCAAAACATTGTATCTGCCTTTAATTGCCCACATGTCAGCATGTGGCCCGTGTCCAGAGTCAGCATGTGCCAAAATAGAAAAAGTTACAAGTCTTTGCCTGAAGCTACTGGGATGAACATACACTGCTGCTTCGCCAACCTATGCGACATAAAATGAATGCCTTAATATAAATATAAACTATATTATCATCTTTACCAATATGTGTATGGCAGAGCTACAGAGGGGCTGCATGCCATTCAAAAAACATAGCTCTACTGTCACATGAAAACACAGCTGTTTTTCTTGCTCTCTTCATAAATCCTCTTAATTATTTTGAATATTTCAAAGTAAAGACATCTTCTCCAACATATTTGAAAACAAGAGCAACAACTGTATGAAAACAGTACGGCTGGCAGCAGTGCATTGTAAATTGTACCAATAAATTGTATCACTGAATTGTGTGAGAATAATGAAATCACTACAACCCATACTCCAGTCCTAATTTAGGACAATGCCACTCATGACAAAAGCATTTCTGGTTCATCTCTCTATGAGCACATGGCCATTGTGGAAATATGTGCCGGTATCTGATCTGCTGAAGCTGTTTCTCCAGGACAAAGAAGAGCTGATGTTGAAATACAGCACAGTATTGGATGCTGCAGTCAAATGAAAGGTGGGTTATGTCACAGGGCAGCACCTTGGTTCTGTTGTGTCATTTCATTTTCTCCATAAACAGAGGACACAAAGAGTACAGTCTCTCATTTGGACAGTTAAAGGACAGTTTTGCTGACAAAGAGCCAGCTGTCTCCGCTCATGGCTCCTATACCACGACCAGGGTACACGGGAGGATATATAAGGAGCGTGTATCAAATCCCATTCATTGTGATATAATATGCAAGCTAGCAGAACGTCAGCTGAATGCGACGGGGACACGATCCCTTTGAATTGTCTGAAGTACAATGATATACCTGAGAAAGATGAACCATGCATGCAGTGGCAGCCAAACACATCCTTTCAAGGTCTGATGCGTGGAAAGGCCTTTAATCATACATGCGTTAACACCTAGCTGACTAACACACATATAGGGGCAGAAAGAGACTGAAATGTTTGAAAGTATTATAGGATGAAGGCAGTGGGCATGACGGTAACTTTTTTAACTTGTTAGAATAATACAGATACCTTATACCTCAATTAAAATACTGTATGTCATAGGTGAAATATTGTCCTTAAATGCTCTGTCCAATTACTTTCCATATTCTTTTTTTTTTTTACTACGCATGCTCGCTCATGGCATTCAGTGGTGTCTGTAAACTTCTTTTTATATGTTGTTTAATAACCGCAGGAGTAATAGGACACATCTTCAGTAGAAATCAGTAAATGATGCTAACAAGTAATGTTGGCCAATCGTCTTGCAGGAGACCTCTTTGTCAGGAGACTGATCTTTTGAACTATTTTATTGATGGAGAGACAAAGAATGAAGCTTTATCTTTACCAATTCTCTTTTTGAACTTGGTATACAAGAGTTAACTTTTCCATATGCGTATGGGATGCATCAAGCCTCCGCTATTGTCTACTGCACTATTTAATGCCTGATGCTTGTCATGTTTCTTTCACATGACATTTTTTGTTTTGTTTTTTGAGACACTATTTTTGTTTTTAAGTAGATAAGTTCTCTCCTTTAAATGAACCCTTCCTACAGCTGACTGGATAAACCCACATCATTGATCATTGATGTCAATTTATGTCCTTGACACCAAGCTGACAGGGTGAAGCTCACCATCCTCGCTAAACCTGGCATAAACACTAGTCAGACTACTTCGCAAATAAAACATGAGCTGGGCAGATTCATCTGGTTCCATCAGTGTTACAGGACCTGTATGACTTCTCAGTTTCCTTTTCACTGTACTTTGTAAACTCCATTTTTGAGCTTGCAGCAGCTGATTTTTGATAGAAAGTAGTGTGTGCACAGCACGGGTCAGACATGCTTCGAGTTTGAACTCAGGAGAGAAATTGGTGTGGGATGGAGAGGCGGATAACAAAAAGTCAAAGGTGAGTTATTTTAACATACTTAAGTGTTAATGTATGTAATGTAACTAACACAAATGAGCTTTTCCTAAACCTAACCAAGGTTTTGTCTATGACCGTTTCACAACGTTAACCACATGACGATAAAGGTCTGGTCGCTGGTACTCTCCAATGGTCATATGTGTCGTTTTGGAGTCACTGGGTGTCCACCTATTAATTTGTTTCGGTATGACGTGTTGTAAAGCTACTTGCAATGATCTGCTCGATGCTGAAAGTCCAGTGTGATCCGCTTCTCTTTGAAAATCAGAAGCAACTTTTGAAGTTCTTGGTCTGAAAATGCGACTTGACATGATGCATTTTTAAATGTATGCGGCGTGATGTTAAGAAAATAATAGTGCTTTATAGTAAATGTTTGAACCTCTCTGTGATGGTGATGTGATGTCCTGGTGATGTCATTAGTGACTGCTAAACAATAACTTTTCAAATCCCTTTCTATAACGCAGAAATGCTAATGCGTTTGAGCCATATCGCCGCCAACAGTTCCTCTATACTGTAGTGGGTCATATTCCTCAAAGTGAAGGGCACAGTGGCCTCTGCCATGCTATTCTGTGAAGTCAGGGGGGAGGGGTCATTAGCTTTGGATATTAGTCTGCTGTCCATCATCCCTGCTGCACTCTGAGGTCTCCAGAGACACTGAAAGAGGGAAAGAAGGAGGGAAAGGAGGCGGAGGGATCACTTGTAAGCGTGTGTGTGTGTGTTCAGTAACCCTGCAGACCATCAAGCAATGAAGACTTGATTCCTTCAACCAATCATATTAGAGTGCTGCTGTATGTGATTATCTGTTCTTTGAGGAGACGAGGTCAGGGATGACTTTGTGTGTGTGTGTGTGTGTGTGTGTGTGTGTGTGTGTGTGTGTGTGTGTGTGTGTGTGTGTGTGTGTG
>JBBPCS010000283.1:10041464-10075239 GCA_037974645.1 Hollardia meadi
ACACACACACACACACACACACACACACACACACACACACACACACACACACACACACACACACACACACAAACTGCTGATAGCAAGCTTTCCAGTGCAGTGGAGATCTGTGAATACATTATACAGTATGTACACTCAGAGGGTCCATGCATATTTGATGACTATAAAAAGGTGGGGAGAATTATGATGGTCCTCCTGTTCACTCTCAACACAACACACTTTCCACCTTAGAAACACATCATTATTCCTAATAGCCCACACATTTTAATTACAAACAGCATGATAAGAATATAGCCATCTCCCAGGTAGAAAATCACTTTGGCTATACTTGTCTGTCCTTATAATTCATTTCTGCTCACATTTTAAGTTCCTTTAGTCAAATATTTGCAACTGCAGCAGGGTGTCAACTATTGTGTCAGAGCTAGATCTGTTCAACGGATTTGTCTGGACTAAAAGCATTTTCTCCTGCTCTGTCTTACCCTGTTTGCTCCGGCTGAAAATTTGCCGTACAGCCTCTCCCTGCTTTACATGTGACTTTGCAGATATGAAGCGTGCCCTTGAAAGAGACCTTGGCTTGTGTTGCAGTCATGGCAATGAGAGTAGCACGCTGGTTACACTGCTGCCCCTCTGTGCACAACATGGAGAAGTGCATCATTTTACAGCAGCTCTTTGCATGATTGAACGACAGTTTTGGTGCAGGGAATTGTAAGTGACAATGTAAGTTTTAAATGATATATGATCAGTTATTTCCTCTGGGTATGGTGGGATACAAGCTGTTCAGAAATTCCACTCTGCTACGAAAAAAATGTCTGGTAAAAAAAACAACTATTCATGGTAATACAGATGGCAGTTGTGTGACCAGAACAATGAAGAAGTGAAACATAGTCTTTATTTTAGCCCAGTTTCATATCTTTTTAATTGTCTCAGTTAGCTTATCAGATGGACTTGGCACTGTACTCCTTTGAATGACTTGTCAATAAGTCTAGATTTCAGTCTTGCCCTAATTACACAGTCCAGAAAAAAACACTACAGGACTCTGTGAGGACTTTTAGATTTGTTTGGTTTCATGAGGGTTATGAGTTGTGAGTCTTAGTGGTTTATAAAACTTCCACAAAGTAACATCTAGTCACAATATTTTGTGCTGTTTATTATTTAAAGGTGACCATGCAAAATATTCACAAAATTAGCAGTAGTGTACTTTTCATAGAGTTGATTCGTGGAAGATGAAAGCATCCGAAGCATCTCAAACCGCAAAACTACCCACTGGAAAAACAAAACAAAACAGATGGCTAAAAATGTAATCTTATAACACAACGCTCCCGGCCAAGCTGCTCCGAGAAAAGCCTGAAGGGGGGAAAAAAGCTTGTTATGTACAGTCTATCTTACTTTCTTTTGCATTATGAAACTTTAACAGATTTCCCTGAGGGACCATTAAAGTTTATTTTCTCATCTAAATTTACTGCATCTGATAAAGGCAGCAGTCACAGCCCATTATTCGACATGGCCTTAATGTGGAGCTGCTATTCGCCTCTAAAAATGTTTGACAGTATTACTGGGTTGGCAGTAATATTATAATACTGGGGTCACTTGACCCATTTGACAATCATAGGTTTGGTATCAGGGTCACGCCTCAGCCACACCTCCAATCACCTGTCAAGCCTATTGATACAACACATTGTGCTCTGTTTGTCTCAGACTTCTTAACGCACCCTCCCTTTATCAATTCACCTCCCTGCCTTATCCCTACCCACATGACTTCATCCTCTCTCCCCTCATGGTACCGTCTGGGGGGCTATAATCAGCTCAGGTGGAAAGGAACCCCCACACTGAGTCTCCCTCCACCTGTTTTTCAGTACATCCTCCCAGAGAACATGCTTCTTCCACCCTCACCCCTCCCTGCTCCATCACTCAGCTGTCCTCAACATCAAATACTCTCTTAATTTCCATTAAATCTAAGTTACATATTGCTGTGGCGTGGTCCAGCAAAAGAGGTTGGCGTCTTATTTGTGGTTGTCAGCAACACACGGTCCCCACAGCATGTGCCACTCAGTGTAATGTGAGTGAAGCACCTGATGTTTATCCGAGTGACTAAGACGCTGACGAAGAAATAAAATTGTTTTAAACTGTTTTAAAAAGATGCTGTGTGAACTTCAGTGTAGCCCTGACCAGTCAATTCTTTTCAGCAAGTCTCCCCCTTTTTATTACCTTATCAATAATGCAGCAGCAACAGTGTTAAAAAGAGGTGACCAACGAAATAGAAAAGAATAGAACATTAAAAGGAGGACAGACGAAGTGATGCTGAGCAGTTAACAATTGTTAATATGTGTGTCTGGATTGGATTTTATTTATCTGCTGCATTTGTTTGCTGTTGTCTTTGTGCACTTGTTCAGGCAGGGAAATCCTGCTTTTTGGCTGTTATCTCACACAGCTGCAGTGATAAGCTGCTCTCAACCTGTGTAGTGAAAAACAAACAGAAACACTACAGCTGGGGGACTCTGTCCTGCTGCAACATTCAGGTGTGTGTCTGCATATGTGGATGTAAGAGACAGGAGTGAGAATGAGAAAGAAAGAGGACTGCCTTGTGGGTATTGTGCATCACATGAGCACAAATGTACAGAAGGCTGGTGGGTGCTGTTGCAGTGTGTCTGATGACCTCATATGGGTTTGAATAAAAAGAAAAGTAATGTATAAGGACCAGTATTCCCTCAAAGCTGATCATTTTGTGTTTCATGTTTCGCAACAGCAACTTTGCTGTCACAGAAATGTGGTCTAGAAATTTGCATTCTAATTAATAAAATAGACATTTGTTGATGATGCATTTATTCCAGAAAACTGGAAAGTCACCAAAACACAGACCAGACATGGGCCTTTGTTTATAAAACTGTTCTTAGATTTACGCTTGAACTTAGTTAAGATCATTTCTGACGGTTTGCTTAGTGCGTGTGTGCTAATGCTTATTCATAAAAGATGCTGAGCATAAAGGTTACAAATGGGTGTGTTATTCAATACAAATAGTGTGTTACTTCTTGTGTTATGGTCTTGAATTTCTAGTTTATTTTCCGGTTTGCTTCCTGTGTCATCATTTAGAGTTTCTAGTTTGTTATTTCCCATTTTATTTCGTAGTCCTTTCCTCTTGTGTCTTGTCCTGCTTTGCACTTCTTGTCTTTGTTCTTTTCCCTTCATGGTGATTGCCTGCCCCACCCTGATTAGTATCCCCTGGTCCTTGTTAACTTGCCCTTCCTTGTGTATGAAAGTCTGTGTGTTTCCCTTTGTCAGTTAGTTGCGTGCTACCCGTGTGCCTCCGTCCGTGCTTTTTTTTCTTGTGTTCCTGGTGTTTTTGGACTTTGGATTATTGCCTCTGCCCCTTGTGGATTTATTTGCCCTGGTTGGACTGATTTTTGGATTTGACCCTTGCTTGCTTTAACTAGCACTACTGTGAGTTCACAGTTTGTTGATTAAATATTGCACTCAACCTCTCTGCCTCTGTTGTCTGCATTATCCAAAACCCCTGATCCCTAGTGTTTCTGGCACATCTGTGACAATGGTCACTGCAGTGCTGTTGGGTTTTTGTTTGTTTTGTTGTGTGTTTCCTGTTCCCCTGTGTTTCTTGGTGCTCCTCTGTCTTCCTGTCTATTTGTGTGGGTGTGGCCTCTCCTGGTTTTCTGCACTGCTTTATTCTGCACACCTGTTCTTCGTTAGCCCTGCCCTGTTTCCAGTGTCTCCCCGGCTCATCTTTCGTTCTCTTGTTGCTTCAATGGAGTTTCTCCGCCCCTTCTCTCCACCTGCACTGCATTCCCTCGTCAGTTTAGTTTGTATTTGGCGTAAAAACTGCTGTAATTCCTAAAGGGTTCATGCAATACTTTCGTTGAACCCCTTGAATTAAAGCTGAAAGTTTACACTTCAATCACATCTTGATTGCTTCATTTCAAATCCATTGTGGTGGTGTACAGAGGCAAAATTACAAAAACCGTGTCACTGTCCAAATACTTATGTACCTGACTGTATCAGTAGAGGACACCAGCAACCAACTACAGAACAAGAGAGACATCATACAGACATCTACCCTAAACAAGTGGCACAAGTGATCTGCCATGACTTCCATAACATGACAAGCATAACCTGCCATGCATGTGAGGGTAATGTCAACATTTGTAATGGCACAGGGGCACTATCTTTAATAATTAGTGTTTGGAGTATGTTTCAACAATCATTTTATACAATAAGGTATTACAGCTGCATAGCACTGCTATGTGAGCACTGTGGTGTGAGTAATGTTTCTAATATTAACTCGTGTGCACACTTATTTCACCATGATGACACTGTCTCCCATATGTGCCATTGATGGTGGTACATGAATGAAAAAATCTCAGACCTTTATGATAAAACATGGTAGACACATCCTTATGAGGTTTAATAGAAGTGTCACGTAGTAGTAGTGTCAATTAGTCAGTTACATCAAAAACTTGAGAATTCCTGTCTCAGCTCATTACATACAGGAGCAAGTTTGTTGTGTAAGAAAAAAAACTATTTTGCCTGAATAAGTAAGAGTAAGAGTTAGTAAGAGTGCTAGACCACAATGCACTGCCCGGGCTGAGAGTATCCCTCCAGATTTACACACACAGATAGACATATACACACAGTAATGTTTTTGTGATATTTCAGGGATGAGTGGAAGGAGGTATACAACAGAGGAAAAGTGCATTTCAGTCTCTGTGCACTGTCTTACTGCATCTCTCACACACATACACTGGCACACACAGACACACCCACACTGTCCTTCACTCATCCCCTGGGTCAACCCCCACCCTCTTATGGCATGTCTGCTTAACCTCCAAATTAAGCCAACAATCAATCTGTCAGCACTCTGCTATCTGCCCATCTTTCTTTCTTTGTTTCTTTGTTTCCTTCACTGAACACCTCGGCCTCAGTCCTTCTAAAAACTTTTTTCATTCTTTCGTAACTTTTCTTTTTTCTTTAGGCAAATCCCACCCAAGCCTCCACTCCACCCATTTGACTCACAGGGCTCCTCAAAAACCACCATAATGCCATCAGTTCCTATGCAACCGCAGCCATGGTTGTGGGGTAATAGCCCTGCAATGCAGCAGTTATAAAATCGCAGCAGCTGCTATGGGGGCTGCAGCTAAGACTAAATGCTGCCACTTCCACCACTGCTGTGTGATTACTGCTCTGCACTGATGCTGCTGAGAAACAAAAAGGGTTCATGCCTAAAAGGAAAAATGGTCTTCTTCAGGGTCAAATTAACTTAACCTGGTGGCAAGACATTTTTAGACGAGGTGTGTAGGTCAGTGGTATCAGTCGTGTGCATGTGGATGCGTGAATGATAACAGGTGGAGTGTTGTGGAGTTGAAATTGACAAAAGACTAAACAAACAAAAAGTGCAGGCGCTGGTGGAGGAGAGAGAGCGCGTAACGCCGGATCTGGCACTTTTATATCCGTCCCGATCTGGTTGATTCATCAACTGTTCAGTCAGCTCGGGAAAAAATACACACACAGTTTATATATATATATATATATATATATATATATATATATATATATATATATATATGCGTTGCCACGTTTCCTGGTGCAGCAGCATAAAGCTTGCCAAAATACAGCAATACCACTTCCGTCCAGAATTCAAGAAAATAAATGATGAACTGTCACAATTTTTTTTTTTTTGTAAAATGGCCTCTTTCAGAGAGTTATATTATTGGCTATCAGGCTACGTATTTTTATTATTGCTTATTATTATTGATACTTTATATGTAAATAGCATGTTGATGTTATAGCTAGCTAGGGTAGAGCTGATTTAAACTACTTTGTATTCTGTGCAGTACTTTATCATGGTGCATCATATTTTAGTTGTTTTCTATGTAAAATCTGAATCTGTACAACTATAGCCGATAAATAAATATAGTGGAGTAAAAAAAAATTACGATATTTTCATTTTAAATGTAGAGGAGTAAGCTTAAACTACTAGTAGGCCTAACATAAGTTGTAAATATATATGTACAAATATATTGATACACCCTACACCCAAAAGAAACCCTTTAAAGCCCTGTATCAGCTGACATGCTGATTTGTCTTGAAGGTCCCTGACTCTAAATCTAGTTTTAAGAGCTCCACTTTTTAACCTTATATTGTGCATATTCCTTTCTTTGTGTTAAGCCAAATTACCACACAAAAAACCTGGGTTTGGGTAGTGTTCCATTTTGAAAGGCTTTATTATGAAGGTCCGAACCACACACATCCGGTCTTGTTCTCACCGATTTGACGATGCAAACCCCCCTCGTGTGAGTGCTCAGATACCCACTAACGTTGGCCGGTAACCACTGGAAACCCAAAGCATGAGATGAAAACGGCGTGCCTGGATAATTCAAGGTAAATGTCATTGAATTTGCATGGAAACCCGTTACAGTGTAATGAAATAGTAATGGTTGATAACTTAAACTAACAGTGAGGTTGGGTTCACCAGCTAGCGTTAGCTAACTTTTAAGTGCTACGCCACTGCCCAACGTCCAGTATGAGAATGATTTGGGCACCGTGCCCTAAATACTAAGTTAGCAATGTAACACTGAATTGACGTTGATATGATGTTGTTAGCAATGGTATTGTTCATTATCAGACTTGTCAACGGGCTAGGTGATGTTAGGATAACTTTGTCGCTAAAGTCAGATTGCAATCTAACGGTAAATACCTAACGTTCCCGAAGGGAGAGGCGGCACGAAGCGACGCGCAGTTCGCCCCCATTCATTTTCTACTGAACACGAGCGCATCGCTTCGCAAGGCATTGTGGGATTCCAGGCGACGCGGAACTGACCAGCGACAAGGAAACTGAATCAAAAAACTGACTTTTTTGACTTCATGCACACGATGGATAAATTCGCCTGGAAACTGTGTAGTGATCTACTGATAACAGAGAAAAAGTGACGTAGCGCTGGAACATGAAGTTGAGTGCTTACCTGCAGTAAATAATATATGTTTGTGGAGTAGAAACTCTTTGTTGCACTTTCTGGGATGCCTTTCTTCTGTGTTCGTGGCCTCGAGGATTTCAGATGCAAACAAAATAGTAGTGCTGCTTGGGAGAGCGTCACATAAATTGTTGGCGAAAGTGACTATGTTTAATGAGCAAGCTATTTGCTTGCTTGCGTTGAGCGTTGACATGTACATCGCGACGAGTGAGAGGAAGAAGAGGCGATGTTGCGAATTTATTTCGCTTCCAGTGGGTCTACTGCGTGACTGCGGCTATTCTTTCGGACGACGATACCAAAGTAAAACATATTAATGTAGTTTGCCCTTTGTGTGCGTCTTATAAGCTGCTGAAATTGAATTTAAAGAAGTGGTTTGCGTCAAAATGGTAGCAAACTGAACCTCTAGATAACAAACTTTCCTAGCTACACATTTGCAGAATAATGCGGTATGTGTTGCGCAAAGCTGTTATAATGCGCCTATAACAGCAGGTCTCATCAGTATCACTTTCAGTTAATTCAATATAATATCATCAGGTTATATAACTTGAATAAAATGGGTATTGACAAGAGATCCAAGTGGTTTGTCACAGCTAAATATTAAGATGTGCAACTGCACCCACAGGACAAGTGTTTGTTTCTTTATAATAGACATTAGATGGCAGTATCCCATTAACAAAGATATTACATACTTTGATTTGTATTTGACATTTTTTGTCTCAATAGTAACACCGTAAAGAGATTATTTATATGATGCTTATTTGTTTTCTTAAAGGCATGAATTTATAAGTTATTTATAAGTAAAACAGACATCAGTCTGGAAAATCAGAAATAAAATGTATGAGAAATGGAAGTATAACTATAATTACTCTAAGGTTATAGTACTGGAAATCATATATAGCAAGTTAACAAGAAATTTGGTTGTAGCTTATTGGTTTAATTTAGTTTTTGAGGACCTTAGCATCTCACATGTTAGTTAACATGTCGACCTTGAATATTTTGTAGTCTGTTTTCATTTTATGGTAGTCCAAAGTTCATGGCCCATTGCTTTGTTTGCTCTTTTGCTTCATCAGAATTAATCTACATAGAGCCAAGTCTTTGAGATCAATGTTTCAGACAAGAAAGCCACATGTAAATTACCATAGTCAAGTGTTTCCAGCTTTTCTTCAAAGTGAATGCAAACGTCGTGGCCTAAGGGCAACACCCAAGACTCTTGTTTTACATGACTGTTTCAGAGAGCTTGACAGGAAGAATTCCCCTCTAGACATGGAAACATTAGTGCAAATGCACTCGTACAAATGTCGATTTTTCTTTTGAATTAATAGTTTATGTGCACCAGGTACGTGATGTACAATGCATGTCATTCAATCTGTGACTTTACTTACTTTTACATTTTTATTTCTCTGAAATGAAATAATTTGGGAAGAAATATGACAAAGTTACCTTGAATTCTTTTGGTAAGTTTATGAAAGCAGAAGCCAGTAGGTCACTGAGCCTCTTAAATAAACAGAGAACCAGTGGGTCAATGAACGCACCTGTGAATCAGAGACGTGGCAAACTGCAATAGGCTGTATCGGTTTTATGGCTTTTTTATTAACTGACCTCTCACCACAGCTGTGTCTGATCAAGGTAGGTCATGTAGGGTTGCTAACGACTGAAGCTGTTCTGACCAATGGGGTGAAGGCATGCAGATGGTGCAGTCTGTTAGCAGAGGGAAGACCAGAGTTCAACTCTGTGTTGGCTCATCTGCGTTGGTGGGAGTGTGCAGGTCTGGACAGAGACTGATTGTACAAAGGGATGATCACACACTCAGCCCACAGAAATATATGGTCAGGAATTTTGCTAATGTTGGTATGAGCAGCATCTTTCACTGTAGTGCTTCATCGAGCTGTAAAAATAAAAATGTAAAACTTGACTTAGTGATTAGAACAGTGCAAACATCACAAATCAGAAAAAATATAGAATGCATTCTGGAGCATTACAAACAATGTTTGGGGGGAAAATTACATTAAATCTGTAAAATCATATGAAACTAAACTAAAAAAGGTAAAAATGGAAAGAAGAGAGAAGAAAAGAAAAACAAAATATACTATATACTAGATGTTATTTACTACCTTAAAACAAACCCACATCTAGCCTTCAGTTTCATGCATTGCGTATTCACACAGCCAATGGATCTGCAATGAAAAAACTTTAGGCTGTCATTTATCAACACTGCTGGCTATTAATGTAAGTACTGAAAATAAGTAATGAATCATAAACACTGCTTGCCCAGCTGCTTTTGCAACCAGTGTGGAGATACAGCCTGTGCAAAATTATAACATTACAGCTAACATGAATAGCAGAGCACAAGGTGGCCATCCACAGCAGCATCCATACAGAGGGCCACACATGTTAGAGAGCCATCTTGGAAGATGGACTATGTAAGTTGAATTTCAGTTAAGTCTTTGGTGGTACATTCAAACCCATTTTGTGAATAGAGACATTAGTTTATATAATGTATGTTGGAGCAATTGGTGCATCTGCCTCATCTACCTGGCTCAACTTTTACATTAGCCCTTTTTACACAGAGATTGCACAATATCACCACAACGAAGACCCCTCTCTACCCCGCCTTTGTTTTTTTTACACTGAACAAAGCCACGGCGTCATAACACCGCCACACTGTGATTTTATATAGCAAGCCGGTGTTCCGCAATTAAAAGAGGCTTGATGAGTAACACATCATTTTTGGAGTCTAGTGTGACGTTTTACATGTGCAATGAGCAATGCTTTGCAATCAATGGAATATCGTGGCAATAACAATCATTTACTGTCCCTGTTATGTGGCTGGATTATCGTCCCGGTTGTGGGTCGCACACATAACATGTCGACAAAACCTCACAGCCTTGTCTCGTCGTTCCACCTCGCCGGCTCACTCCATTAATACAGAAGTCGATTCAGCGTTGTTACTACCTCCGCTACCGTCTCAGAGCTGGAACAACTTTGACCCTCCATTACGCCTCTGTAACATTTATACAGATGGCAAGGCGCAACAGGCCCGCATTGAATGGGCTGTGTAAAAGGGGCTATTGTCACTCGGAAAGGTACAGCAGGCTGGGATAGGAAAGAGGTGAAGCAGCAGGACAGCGATCAGTCAATCATTAGCAGCCTCTGAAAACGGTGTGAAGAAATGGAATACTTTCACAGCTTATGCGGTGAATAAAGAATTCGCTTTGGGCAAACCAGACGTGAATGTGGAAAGACAAACCAAGACGGTTTGGGTGAGTTTTATTTAGCTAATGTCTTGTTTGAATGAAGTGTGTTTCGCTATCAGTCAACAAGGCAAATAAGCTTGTCTTAGTTTGGTAAAAGAGAGAAACTTGAATTCAGAAGGTGTACAGTTTTTACTGTTTAGTAGGGAAAATAAGTGTAAGAATGTTTCCTTTCTTGACATTTTGTGAGTTTGTTTTGTTTACTCATTAGACTAAACACTTAGAGAGCTTGTGAAACTTGGTGAACTCAACGATTGTATACATCTTCCAGCTGAAACTATGGAGGGCCATCGGGCTAAATCCCCCTTATATCTGCAACACAATACATAGTGTTGACATGACGTCAACACTGTTATTTCTTAACATTCTGTTGAGAATGTTAGTTCATTTTTTGAATATTTTAAACTAAAATTATGGCCATATCTTACAAATTGCTACTAAAGACAAAATCTGACGAAACAAAAATGTCTTCAAAAGTACACAAATCTCAAAATGGTGAATTTGTACCTTAATAGGTTTGAAGTAAGAGGAGTTGTCTCTCTATTAACTCATAGAAATGTGGGCGATTGCTGTAAATTTAAAAACGTCTTACCCACTATCAACCAGCTTGTTTGCATGTTTCCATAGCAAATTTTATTTGCATCTAATTCTAACAGCTTTATCGGCTTTCTTGCATCTCAACTTTCACTTGGAAAAAACAAAAAAAATAATGTTGATTTTTTTTTTTTGTAGTTCTTTGATGTTTTAACTTCAAATGCTTTGCACAATACATCACATGTATTCATCCAAATAGATACAGCAGAAACTGTCTTCTGAAACTTTAAGGTATTTTGAGGCCTTTTGATAAAAGAATTTAGGGTGGGCTACAGGCAAGACCTTTGAAGCTGGAGATCACACCAGAAATTTTCCAAATTGTTTTCTGAAACAGATTCATCTGAAGTATATTGTTTCTGATATTTGTCATTTCAGCTGAATATAGAGTTAATATAGGGACGCCCAAGACAATCTGTGCTGTATGTGGCAGGAGGCCATGTTCTTTCTTCTCTCCACTCAGCCAATCACAAGCTTACATCTATACCAACCCAGTCCCGGTCTCACACAGCCCCTCCCCCAGCTGTATCTCTGTATCACCCCACCTCTCTCTGTCTTCCTTTCTCTCTTTCTCTGCTGCTTGCTGGCTCGCACAAGCCCTCCCACCCTCTATTGAAAAATGCGGCTGGGCTAAAGAGAGAAATAAAAAGATAGAAGGATTTAAAAAAAGAGCAGAGGGTGATTTTAGCCAAGAATCCACAGTCGTGGGATGGAAAAGCATTCGGGTTCTTTATGCATCAACCCACATGTGAGTCAGATGGCCCTTTTTTCCTTTTTCCTCCCTCATTTATATGTCTGTATAATTTAGCTTCATATCCTTCCTTTCTTTCACACTGTCTATGATTACCTCCCTTATTTTTTCTGTAAAATATCTCTGTCCTCCTCTGTTGCTGTGTCATCCCTGCCTTTGCTTTCTGCATGTGTCCCTGCCCCCATACCATGACACTGGCTGCTGATGCTGTCTTGTGATGCTTGAGTAAAAGTCACAGTGTGATGAATGAGACTCAGGCTAAATCACAGGATTTAGTCTGAGAGGTCTGTTGTGTGACTTGAGATGACTGATGAAGAAAGGCACAACAGCGAGGAATGAGGCTTACGTTGCTTGTTTTCAGTTGGAATTCACTTGGTGCTGTTTTACCTTTAACAGTGTTGCTGCTGCTGCTGCCTTTGATTTTAGGCTGCATCTGAATTTCCATGTTTTAAATTGGGCTGTCCTAAACTTCCTGTCACGCCTCTGTGGCTGTTAAGGTCTGATTATAACTGGGATGATTAGCAAAACTGAGGTGATGATAAATTAACATTCAACAGAGATAATTAACAAAAGAAATTATTTAACACAACTCAAACTAAGACGAAACAGCTGTGTTTTTTCAAGCAAATTGTAGTTGAAAACACCAGCCTTCACACTAAATTAAACTGCTTGTCCTCAGCAGAAAAACAGCCGTTTACGTTGTTTGTGTAAGCAGCTTAGTATAAACCATATTTACGTTTAAGTAAAGTAGAAGTCATTATAGTAGAAAAAAGCAACAAAAGCCGCATTGGGTGCAGGAGGGGGGTGTGTGGGTCAAACAAACACAGGACTTTCACCCAGGGGACCACTGTTCGTGCCCTTTGAGAAACCAAAAGTCGACGCTGAGTTATTTTAACTTAAATAAAGTTGACACAATGTGGTGTATTAACCATTTTAACCATATTTCCTTAAAGGTGTGTGAGTGAGAGAGATATGGAACCAGAGAACCAAATCACATCCCTGTTTGCAGTCAAAATGAACTAAATTGAACAAAAGGGGAAAAAAGCCTTTGAAAACAGATTAGAGTCCATCGTCTGGTGCTGACTGGTGGCTGAGTTAGCTTGGCCAATGAGACATAGTACAAACAAACTTTGGTTAGTTGTTCATCAGCCAAGAATACAATGTTGTGTTTGCAAATGCATAGATGAATCTGGTTTGAAGGTGAAGGAAAACAATCCGTTATTAATGCGGTTGCAGCTCATTTGTAAACCCACATAATATCACTGTAATGTTGTATATGAAAGCATTTAATGTATTAACACGCTTTTGCCAAGAAATATCACCACCTATAAAATGCATAGATAATAATAAGCTTCATTGGTTTTTCCTCTATGGATACATCTCACAGCCTATCACATAGCAGAAATAAACACGACAAGAGCCGGTTGGGCTGCTGCTTCTCTGCTCAGCAGTGTAAGAGCAGAGTGCACAGCGGAGGGGGTCGAAACAGACTATAGGATACATTTTACTGGAGTCAATGACAACAATGTGTATTATCCATAAGTGCAACAAAACATCTGTTAAACAAGCAAAACAGAGAAATGTGATGTCTTTGGCCATGCTGCCTGCAGTAACTTGCTGCTCCTCTAATCCACACCCGGTTGGTAGAGATGTGCCGGTACCGATACTATTCGGTCCAATACTGTACTCATGTATTCCTACTTGTAATCATAACACTGCTTCGATGCAACAAAGCACAGATTAAGATGGTCTGTAAAATATGCTGTCGGTCGGTGGCAACCAAGAAGGGAAACGTACCAAGTCTTTTCCATCAACTGGGAGTTATGCTTCAAATCAAGTCCTACACAGCCAGGCTTTCTTTACATTGGCTGGCTTGACAAAATTTAAAACTCTACTCAGATATTATGAGTAAAGTGGTTATCTTTGTTCAGCCAGATTTTTTCCAGGCTCTGTGCATGTTCTGCTAAAAAAGGGGCTTTTTCTGCTGGGAGAAAATCTATGGTTATGTAAATTTGTAAGTTAATATTAATATATTTGAGCATTCAATGCACTCTCATGTCTCTTGCTTATTTTTTAACTTGATACAGATTCTTCAAATACAGAAGAACTGCATTTGTTGTTAAGTATGAAGAATACTTGGAAATCACTTTTTGGGCCAAATCAGAAATCATCTTTTTCAAGTTTAATGTTTAGCTTAGATGTTGTTCATTATGTTCTTTTATGACAAAAAATATTCTAAACCAAACGATGTTTGCAGAGTTAAATGTTCACATTATATTACTCTATTTGTTATGTTAAACCATATTCTTAAGTTTTGCTAATGAACCCTCTAGGTTCTTCAGGCTTCAGTCATTATCAGGATACTCTTCAAACTGGCAGTATTATCAAATTTTATATCATGATAAACATCTGTTAATCAATATAGAATTTTTTTTAAATGTATCTTATCTTTATTCAATTCTCAAGTTTGTGATCTGATTGGCATGCTGATAATCTGCCTGCTCTGTGCTCTGATTTCTTGCTAGCTGAGCTCGGTACAAGATGCACGTTCCCTGGCCTGAGCCATGGAAGAAATTTTTGGATGCTGGAAAGTCCGTATCCTTCGTCCCTCATGCCTTAATGTAGATTCCTCCTGCTAACCATGAATAACACAATCAATAATGAAGTCAAGCTTGACCTGCGTGAACAGCATTCAGGTGTTACCATTGTCTTTTCATTAACCTCGGTTCTGATGCACACAGGTGTCACGCCATTGTGATTTGGTACAACCTGTTCAAAAATAGATCATGTGTAATAAGACAATAAGTTATTGTCTTACCATTATAATTCAAGTCAGGAATTTTGACTTGCAATACACATTACTGTGGTGGGATTTTTGAGGCTGATACTGATAAGAGCTACTGTACATCATGATGAAATCTCAGTATCATGTGTGGCAGCTGAACTGACATAACATATAACAGTACTTTAAATGGCAAGGCTAGTTTGTACTTTGTACTTTGATGAAGGGCTTGATATTTTCCATGTTGATTAACTTAATACCCCTTTTTTCCCTCTCTCTCTCTTTCCGGGTACTACCCAGCGCCATAATTTTTGGTTTGGCTCCTCTGCAGGGATAGGTCAGTTTGATACATCAGGCAATACAAAGATACATTATTCATTTATATTGTATTTTCACCTCTCAGTTGGATTATTAGAATATAAAATGCTACTAATAACAAGCACTGGAAGCAATAAAGCACTTGACATGGCTTTCATACCATCTTAAGTACAGATGGACAATATTACATGCAGCATACCCTGTGGTAACCAATGGATCACGCCATGGAAACCTGATGGAATTTAACATTCGTGCCACAGTGGGAACCCTGTTTTTTTTCTATTAATCCTTGTTTGTTAGCTTGTTCTGATGTCAATGACCCCTCCATTCCTATTCCCTGAAGTGCAGCTCAGTCAGTGGCTAACTCTAACCTCAGGAGTTTGGGAATTCCAAGCACTCAATCCGCTCTGGAATTTGAGATTCCTGTGACTTACTACAATGGCTCAAATATAAACTGTAACTCTGCATGTTATCTGGAAATGAGACCTGAAAATTGGTGTTAAGAGCGATACTTTGAATGCCTGATTGGGAAGGCGCAACTGTCATAATGCATTCACAGCAGCAGATGGCAGCAAGTATTTGTAACATGAGGATTTTCTTTTGAATGAAGGAAGCCGTCATCACTGAAAACTCACTTTTAGTTTTTACCTTTGCCCTGCCTTGCAAAGCACTGTCCTACAGCATGTTTCTGGAAAAAAAAAGTGTCAGCATGTGGTCTTTGTGTAAAATATAAAACATTTTTAGTGTAGTTTTGTTGTGTTTTCATGCTACAGCATCTGAATATTTGGAATGCCCAAGTGAGTATGACCTGTGGGTGTGTTAGAGTATTAAAAATAGTGGATAATATTGTGCTTTAGAGACTAATTACTGCATCTCACCCTATCTTTTTCTCCTTGTTTTCCAGGAGGTTTACTATATGAGTATGCAAAGGGGCAGAGGAAAGATGGAGAGGAGAACAGAAGAGCAGAATCAGGTATGGTTTTAACTCTATTTGAAAAGAGAGTTTATTCAGAACATTATCATTCTCTAGTAACTGAGAAGTGGAATTGCATATATGAAGCCTTTACACAAAATGATAATATTCATGCACAATCCAGTAGTGGAATGATCATTTTTAGTTATTTGTATTGGCATAATCAAACATATCTGGCAGCCCTCTAGTGGACGGAGGGGTATGTTTCTATGTGTTGTGCATACTAAATTCAAATCAGCTAATGTTCTCTGTGTGCATTTGTGTGTGTGTGTGTGTGTGTGTGTGTGTGTGTGTGTGTGTGTGTGTGTATGGTTACCACGTCATCTAATGGAGTGTGAGAAGAGGCTGAGGGTGTGTGTGGCAACATGCAACAGAGCAGACTATTCCAAGCTCGCCCCCATCATGTTTGGGCTCAAATCTCACCCGGAAGAGTTTGAACTGGAAGTTGTGGTGCTTGGCTCCCATCTCATTGATGACTATGGGTAAGACAAACAGTGGCACAACAGCATCCTTCTAGAAAAGCACGCTGCAGACGTCCAAAAATAGTAGAGTATAAATTATTATCAAAACAACATAATCGCCCACAGGTGTTCAGCTAGGTTTAGATCTGCACTTATTAGGAAACTCTACTCCTTTATTCAGGTTTTATATTTAATATGTCTTATTTTTTTCCTACTTCCTGCTCTACAGGAACACTTTTCGTATGATCGAGCAGGATGACTTTGACATCGGCTCAAAGCTCCACACTATTGTTAGAGGAGAGGATGAGGCGGCTATGGTGGAAAGCGTTGGGCTGGCTCTTGTGAAACTCCCTGATGTCCTACAGAGGCTGCGTCCCGACATCCTGGTCGTACATGGTGACCGTTTTGATGCACTGGCTTTAGCAACTGCTGCAGCGCTGATGAACATTCGAATACTTCACCTGGAGGGAGGAGAGGTGAGGAGGCAGGGTTCGCACCACACCGACAAGTGTATGTATACTATTGTACTTTTTACAACGTATGCTGTTATTCCTTTTCTTACCTTTACCTTTTTAAAGCAGCACAGAATAAAGTAATGGAAGCAAGCATGGTGTATAACATATCCTTAATTTCTTTTAAAAAAAAGAAAGATTTCATTTCATTTATCAAATTGATCGACAGAGTGTCTGTAAGACTTTCTGGTGTGCAAGAACCTTGTAGTAATTGTTAAAAAATAAAATAAGCATTTCTTCTCTCGCTTGCTCCTTTTCCAAGGTGAGTGGTACGATCGATGACTCAATCCGCCATGCCATCAGTAAACTGGCCCATTACCATGCCTGCTGCACACCCATGGCAGAGCAGCATCTCATCGCCATGTGTGAGGACCACTCTCGGATCCTGCTAGCTGGCTGCCCTTCATATGATAAGCTGCTGTCAACTCATCACAGAGAGGAATACATGGATATTATCAAGAGCTGGCTGGGTAAGCATGCTGTAAGCATACCGTCATGGGGTAGAAATACAGTGCAAGACATCAGAGTATGTTGATATGGGGTGTTTATTCATGTTGCAGGTGACAAGGTGCAGGATCAGGACTACATAGTGGCTTTGCAGCACCCAGTTACCACTGACATCAAGCAATCCATTAAGATTTATGGGCTGATGCTGGATGCCCTGCTCTCTTTCAACAAAACGACCCTCATCCTCTTCCCTAACATTGATGCCGGTTAGTTTCACTTGCTGGTTCTGTTATTTACTTACATGTTTTCCTCAATGTGTGAGTGTTTTGTTAAAATAAAACTAGGATCACCAGGATTAAGGCATTTATTTGAATTAATAAATGGATTTATGTTGCTGTTCCTATGTAAACAGGAAGTAAGGAGATGGTGCGCGTGATGCGAAAGAAGGGCATCGAGCAGCACCCCAACTTCCGGGCAGTGAAGCACATTCCCTTTGAGCAGTTCATCCAGCTGCTGTGCCACGCTGGCTGCATGATCGGAAACAGCAGCTGTGGGGTGCGAGAGGCCGGGGCTTTTGGCACCCCTGTCATTAACCTGGGAACAAGGCAAACTGGCAGGGAAACAGGTAAGTAAGCCAGAAAACTAAATTATTCTTACCTGCTGCCTTTGCCATAGTTGTGGTCCTGATTTCCTCTCTGACTGAGTGAGTGACTGAGTGGAAGGAAGGATAAGAGATACTGCAGATTAAATCACCAAGGAAGCATCACACCTGCTAGAATAAGGTGCAAAAGTTGCTTATACTGTACATTTGCTTACAGAGCTTGTTCAAGCTTTGCAAAATGTGTATTTTTAACACTGATTCTTTTAAATGCAATGATTTTCTTCAACACTTGCAAATTTCAGTATGCATACTTGACCACTGCCACTGGGAGTTAACAGCAAAGATTTTAGAATTTGTAATGTGCAACCAGGAAGGCTGTGAACAAAAATGCTGCTATGGTGTTAAAGTTAGCATGTTAGCAAAAAAGTATTCTAAGAAATTAATCTGCCTCAGGTTGTTCATCTTAACATCTGTTTTGATTCCCTCTCTGCCAGGTGAAAACGTTCTACATGTCAGAGATGCTGACACTCAGAACAAGATCTACCATGCTCTGGAGCTGCAGTTTGGAAAGAGATACCCCTGGTATGACCAATGCACTAGGGTCAGGGTCAGGGATAGCTAAGCTAATTGAATGCTAAAAAAACGTCAGCTAATCATGCATAATTAATCTACCTGTATCTAGCAAAATGAAACGCATAATGTTAGCTTACCTTTGTGTCTGACTCTATAAGTACTGCGACATTTCGTGTTTTGAACCTTGTTCACTGTGTTTTGTGTTCAACAACCAACCAACCGTAAACAGCCGGCGGATGGCACTCTTACCCTTGTAGATACAGTTATGCCAAGATCCTGAGTTTTTTTTTAATGTATGTTAGTTTATGTACTGCCTTTTTCAGAATGCTGTTAGAGAAAAAATGTCTACCTCAACATGAATAATTGAGTGATCATGAGTGCATCACAGATTGTAGAGATCTGGGTGACAATGATGTTTGGCCTCTAGTGGATTGTGCACATGTTGAATTTAAGTGTAGGATTGATGCCCTTCATTACTTGGAAGCCATGTTATCACGTTTACACCTTACAGATCCTAAAACACGATTTTGCGTAATTTTCATGTTTTTAAAAAGTAAAGTGAATATGATGAATGATAAGAACAGAGTATTTCTGTTTTCCATCAGCTCTAAGATTTATGGTGATGGCAACGCAGTGCCTCGTATTCTCAAGTTTTTACGTACCATTGACCTGGATGAGCCCCTCCAGAAGACTTTCTGTTTCCCCCCGGTGAAGGACTCCATCTCCCAGGACATCGATCACATCCTGGAGACACAGAGCGCTCTGGCTATTGACCTGGGAGGAACCAACCTCAGAGTGGCCATCGTCTGCATGAGGGTAGGCTGCATGGACTCTGTAATCCTTCTGACGTAGCTGTCACTACAATTTTATGAGCCTATGCGAGGTGCCACTGTCTCATGAAGATATTTGTTTCAGGTTTCTGTTAAATGAATGTCAGTAAAGCTATGTGACAATATATAGGTATGTGTCAATGAAATGCTATCAAATATACTACGTACATGCTTTTCTTCACTTCTGCTATTTTTCCCTTTTCTTTCCCTGCCACCTCTGCGCCTTTCTTCCCCCTTCACTACCTTTCTGTCCAGGGAAACTTAGTCAAGAAGTATACTCAGGTCAACCCAAAGACCTTTGAGGACAGAATGCAGCTTATATTGAAGATGTGTGCAGACGCCATGCGGGATGCAGTCTGCCTCAACTGTAGAATACTGGGTGTTGGTATGAAAAACCCACTCACATTCCCTTTAAAAAAAACACATAGAACTATAACCTCATAGCACTTCCTCTACATCTTAGGAGTGTCCACGGGTGGGCGTGTAAACCCACAAGAAGGCTTGGTCCTTGACTCCACAAAACTGATCCAGGAGTGGTCCTCAGTGGACCTGAGAACACCTATTTCAGACGCCCTGCACCTACCCGTCTGGGTCGACAATGACGGCAACTGTGCTGCTTTGGCTGAGAAGAAGTTTGGCCATGGCAAGGGAGTGGAGAACTTTGTCACTGTCATCACAGGAACTGGTGAGAAGTCAGGATTTTCTTGCAATCATTCATTCATTATCATCGTAAACAGGTTGGTGCAATTGACTCGATTTAATGAAATTGTCATAATCATAGTCATATTTTTATTTTTAGATCACCTGTATTTTGGTTTCTAAAAATGTTTCTTTCTGCAATTTGACATTATTCTTGATAATGGTAGATCATGGTACAGTAAGCTATATCATCACAGTTCTTTCAGTCACTATTCAAACAGTGGTCTGAAAATAAACTAAATTTGTGCATAGTAGAATTTAAAAGATGGAGTGCAACTAAATATTCTGACATAAGGTTTTGTGATACAAAAACAAAATGACATGCATTGTGAAGTTTAAAAATGTGATTGTTAATTGCTTATGGCCCTGTGAGCTTGGGAAAGTCTGAATGCAGTGCACTCGAGGGCCTTCTTTCAGCGTCAGAGCATCACTGTTGTCTCTCAGCCTAAGATAACAAGCAAGCTGCATTAAGACAAAAAAGTCGAGTTTCAAACAAAGTCATTGTTAATCAAATTGTACTTTGTGTGGCCAACTAAGGGTTTTGGGAAATGTTACTCCAACACACAGTAGATGTGGTTTTTCTGGGGACATGTCAAAGCATTTATTAATTCTTCAGTTTAGTTCTTATAGAGGAATAAATACGGAATTTATTGTCATAGTACAGTATATATATTGTGTGCTGCTACCTGTGTTGTGAGTGTATCAAACTAAAGCAAATTGTGATCATCATAATAGCCTTATTTGAAAGCAATTGATAGGCTAAGTGTACTGACGTTCTTTACTCAAATCAGTTCCTTAACTGCAGTGACAATTTGAGGAAGTAAGATGTCTTGACTCTGTGTGAAGGTATTGGAGGTGGTATTATTCATCAAAACGAGCTGGTCCACGGTAGTACCTTCTGCGCGGCCGAGCTGGGTCACATCATGGTTTCATTAGAAGGCCCGGAGTGTTCCTGTGGCAGCAGAGGATGCATAGAGGCCTACGCGTCCGGCATGGCCCTGCAGAGAGAGGCCAAAAGGCTGCATGATGGTGAGTGTTTGTTTTTGTGTGTTTAATGCTTCAAGGAATGTGCTGAGACCCAGTTACACCCATAAGATTCAGTGAGTAGCTGAGAAAGGTGTGTCCAGTTGTGAAACCTCACCCGGACCACGGTCAGGACGAAAGCCGGATCTTAGGAAGAGGCGGTCTCGGTCCGCATCAAACTGAAGGGTGGTTCTGTTCATGTCTAGTGTGAAAACATTTTTTGGACCAATTACAGGAAGTTACAGCAGGCTATCATCATACCCAGAAACTGAAAAAGGGAAAAATGAGCCACGGGAGCACATTGGGTGAGGAGGAGACCAAGTTCTTAATTGAAACACTGTATGGTCCAACGAATTAACAAGCCAACTGGACAAAAACTCATAAAAATGCCGACACTTTCCAGGTATTTCCACCTGAAGATAAGGAATCTGTTCATTCATGGAAGAAGAAGTTGTTCATTCATTCAGAATCTTTTCGATTATTTCCTCCATTCATGCAAACAACGATAAAAGCTACCCATCAGTTTGAACAAGTCAATGGTTTGAACAAACACTGATGTCAGACGCACGGCAATCAATATCATTTATTGGGAGATCTTTAGTTCACTAATTGCAATGTCAATGCAAAACCAACTGGATCAAATGTATACCATGCAGCAAAAACATGAACCAGAATCTAGCTGGACGAAGAAACCCCTCGCAAAATGGTTAATTAAATGTAGCTCCTTAACACACGTCTCAAAGGGTTTCACACCATCATTCAGTATTAAATACAAACATCCGACATCCTGTGTGTTTTGTGTCTCTCAGAGGACCTGCTGAAGGTAGAGGGGATGGATATGAAAATCTCGGAGACAGTCACTGCTGCCCACCTCATCAATGCAGCCGGACTGGGGAACTCCAAAGCCGACGCTGTTTTGAACAAGGGTCAGAGAAAAAAGCAAGCGCACACACACATACAAATCAGTTTTTGGGTTGTTTTTTTTTAAAGGAAACTACACAATTTATTTAATTACATCACTGGTTGTAAAATCTGTTATTAAAAAAATCTAATTTCTGTCTGTCTTGATTTTCCCCTCTCTACAGCCTCCACAGCACTAGGTGTGGGCATCATTAACATCCTCCACATAGTGAACCCTGCGCTGGTGATTCTGTCCGGGGTCTTGGGCTCTTACTATCAAGCCCCTGTGCAGCGCATCATCTCTGAGAGAGCCCTCTCCTCTGCCCAGAGCATCAAGGTCGTCACATCAGACTTGGAGGAACCTGCTTTACTTGGAGCAGCTAGCATGGTGTTAGACTATGCAACAAGAAGGATATATTGAAGGATATACTGGTAGTCCTCATTTATTAAGAACTGCAGCTATCAAGAGGACTGCAAAACTGAACGTAGTACTATCCAGATAGATACATAAACATATCTAGGGGATATTTTGAAGGCTATAGTGAAAGTCTTGTATGAAGTTTGCATTGTCAGTTTTGATCCATTTTTGAGATATGAGAAACTGTCAAGTTATACTGTATGTTATGTTTCCATGTTTTGTTATAAATTAAATTATTTAAGGTTTTGGGTGAAAATCTAAGTGCTTTAAATTGATGGATTGAGTAGTTGGTGGTCTTCAGTGGTACTGAATGTTTAATGAAGAAGCAGGTAAAATGTTATACTGAGCTATCTTGATGAAATGTTAAGACAAAAGGTGCTTCAGCTTAATAGCTGCTACAGTATGATTAGGGCCATCAGTCTTTCACATACATCAGTTTTTTTACATGTCATTACCACAGACCCCATCAAGATTTTATCAAAGTTTTCTTCTTGCCTTTTGAAGATGTATTTTATCTCAAAATATGTATGTGGTTTGTATGTACTATTATATACTTGATTGTAAACGCTGATTGAAAATTTTAGATGAATTTCTTTGTAATTTTTTGTTTTGTTTTATGTCCAAATAAATACACTGGGGTTTTTTTCAATATACCTAAGAAATCAACTTTATTTAAATCAAGTGAATAAGAAATAGATGTTCTGTAGAGCACAAATCCTATTGACACTGTTGCAAAAGCTTAGTCAACAATAATGTTGCCCTCTTATGGTGTTTGTGCAGTGTCTGTTACAATATTTTATGTCAGCATTTATAGCCTCACAATATATATATAAAACATTTTTAGTGGTAAATAAGGACAAATAAGAGTTATGTGTTTTTTTAAAGGGGGGGGGCATTTTGTTTCTTTCAGCAACATACTGTAGGTTTTCAGCGAAAGGCAGGGGTTTCTAGTTTTTGAATTTTAAGTTTAAAATACAGAAGCACTGAGTCCCTCTAACAGTGTTTGGTGAGTCATACTGTTCAGATATTTCAAAACCAGTATATTTGCTACCATTTGCAAAGTCACCTTGAGTCAGGTGAGTACTTGCTTGTCACCTGAGCCCTTTAAGACTGCCAGAGCTGTTAATAATTAACCACCATCACATTATACTTGGGCTGGGCACAACAAATGTTGCCAGGGTGTGTCATCAACTTTATGGCTGAGTGGTGAAGAGAAAGCCCAAAACTGCTGGTGTTTGACAGAGGGCGTGTGGAAGACTGAAGCAACGTGGAACTATATGATAAAGCCATATTAAAAAAAAAACAACACAAAAAAACCCTTGCTAGTCAGCAATAAAATAATAGAACTGAGCCTTGAAATAAAAATAAAAAAATTAGCAAGAGAAAAATCCAAAGACAAAAAGTATATACTTGAATTTGCACACGAAGAAAATTCCATACATTTTTTTCTTATGCATTTTTTCTGTTAAGTAACTGCTGACAGAATATCCATAATATAAATTAATAGAACACAGGCCTGACAATGATGTAGCTTTTAATATTTAGCAGTTGAATCTCGCCTCTTCGCACACTGCGGATCTTTTCACAGCTCTGACAGCACGTAGCAGATCATGGGACCCGTATGCAGTCGAGTTTACATATTTGATTTGTCCGATTTGGGGGTAGCCTTTTTTGCGATTGGACCTCTGTACCATCAATCAACCGTCCTGGTTTATGATTGGCTATCCATCTATTTCCGCTTCGCTAGCTGTCAGGATTTTTTTTTTATCGTCCTTCTTCCCGTTGAGCTAAACGTTTTCGGTCAGCTGCAACACCTGCTCACTGTTTCTTACATTTATCCTCCCATAAGTACACACAACATGGATGATTTTGACATGCTGAGCGCGCCCGCCGCTGGAAACGGTGTTGGCTTGGAAGAGGACCCCGCTGCTGCTTTCTTGGCCCAGCAGGAGAGCGAAATCGCGGGGATTGAAAACGACGAAGGCTTCAGCATCCTGGACAGCGGAGATGTCCCCTCGTCGCTGACCGACTCCAACGGTGGGTAACTGCTGTCAAGCAGAGACCCCTTACCTCCGTTAACATCGTCTGTCTAGTCAGCTTTAATCTTATTTGGTTATTTATGTATTAAACGATAACTGTTCCGTTAAAACTCATTTTAATCCGGTATGGACAAAGAAGTTGATGCTCTTTCAGTCGGCTTGCTAACGTTAGCGGAGCTTGTGTAGCTTTAGCCAAGTAAGCATAGCTAACGTTAACATTAACCTGCATTGTTGTGCACCAGCATTAATATCTAGAATAGTCAAAAAAAAGACAAACGGGTAAAAGAAAAATTCGTAATGATAAGTAAATGTTTATTTGGCGGCCCAAGCTTTAACTAACGTCAAGGTTTGTAAAATGAATGAAGCTGTTTGATAACATCAGCTGAGCTCTACCGTTCGTGGCCGTGTCATTCATTTCATCGTATCAAGCTTGTCGACTTGCTGGTTATGCGACGTACTACATCTGTTTGCCTGCTAACCCGACAGCCGCTAGAGGAATGATGGATCTTAATGACCTTTGGCCATGACTGCCTCATTTCCTTGAAGCTGTAGCTTCGTTGCTGTTTAGCAATAGTAGTTGGTCAGAGGTGCTGACATATGAAACATTTGTGTATGAAAATCTTGAGGATTCCCAGTTGGCCAAGGTTTTCTTGTCAGACTTATTTAATCATGCTTGTGGTTTTATTTGATTGCTTGATTTCTAATAGCTACTTTTCATTGTATCTTTGTAGATGGCGCTGTCAACGGAGAGCTTCATGGGGTAATACTTCTTCACATTGTATTTGTTATCAACAGTTTTGCTCTGAAATTGACCGATTCTTCTGTCCCAATGTTTGTTCCTCTGTATTTTCTGTGTGAATAAGGAGACTTAAACAATCTTGTGCTGACTATATACACAAGTCACACTGCCCAAACCAAACTAACCTCTATAGTAGACCATAAGTCCCATAATGCAGGTGCTGACCCCCTCTGTCAGTGTTTGATGGCTTTGTATGATAGCACAACTCTTCAAGAATATTTCTGGTTTATTAAAGATTTGGGTCTTATTTTCATCATTTCTATTAGTTATGATAATATTGTACTGAACAAAGTAGTTGCTGAGGCCTGACCATCATTCCTAATCACAAGTAATCAGGCGATTGGATAGGTTATAAACAAGCCAGCTGTTAAGCCAGATTACCTACACCTCTTTATGTAGATGTGAGATTGAAAGTTAGCCTTTTCCTAAAATGCCGGTAATGAACCCTCAATGCACAGGAAAAAAACGGTGTGCGTGCACAGCTACATCAAGTATGGTGGGTTAGAGCTGAACCAGGAAACAGGTCTGTAAAGTGTGATGGATGTTTACATTGGGCAGTATGGGTAACAAACCTTTCACCTGTGATTTCTCTCTTAAAATTTTGGTATCCAATGTTGGAATAAACTAGAATTGTCCTTTATGTGAATTCATTACATTATAAAAGCTTGCTAATGAGACGCTGTTTTGCTCCAGTGTTTTTTTCTTCTTTCAATTAATGCGTCAATTCAGTAGCTTTTTCTTTTCTTTTAGCACTGTACCAGTGTGATTTCAGTGCTATCCACCAGGGATTGATTATCTGGCTCTTGGATATGTGCCAACTTCCTTTTCCTGTGCTGCCATTGCAACATTACTGCCTTTTGCACTGTCAGGACTTTTTTTTCTGACAGTGAGAAACTCTAGGCTGACAGAATCCAAAGTGGGCCAAATTTGTTTTTTAATAAATCCTCTCAAACAGCATACAGCTAACTTTTAAGCACAGATAGACACGCATATTTGAATCAGGACAAGAAACTACAATAGCTGATTCCAAGTCTTTCAGATAATAGCTGGAAAGATGACTTATTCATGATGAGAGACTGAATATTTCTTCATATCTTTGTAAATGACATTGATAAAAGTAACACAATATCGTCACCTTTCTTGTTTCTCAGGAAAGCAATGGTCCATCAGATGCCTATGCAGCAATCTCCAATGCAGACCGCCTTCAGGCCGAACCTGAAAGCCTACGCAAGTGGAGGGAGGAGCAAAGAGAGCGGCTGCAGATGCTAGGTAAGTACAGACCAGAGTATTTTTGGAAGGGAATAGAACAGACCACTGTTTTTGGGCCTGTGTGTAAAATGTCAGTTAAAGAACACACATGTTAACATTCACGGTAATGCAGCAAACATAATTTTCTACTTTCTTAATACCTAATTTCTAATTTAAATAAAACCTCCATGTATCCTGCCCAGTCATTCCCCTGCTGTTTACTTTCCCATCTGCTCCTTCACTTCTTGATCGCTCGTCTTCGCTCATCTCTTTCCCCAGATGACAACTCCCGCAAGCAGGAGGCAGAGTGGAAGGAGAAAGCCAAGGTGGAGTTAGAAGAGTGGCACGCCAGGCAGAACGAGCAGTTGGAGAAAACCAAAACCAATAACAGGTACTGGCTTCATAGAGTGGTAGAAACGGGACAAGGAAGAACGGGAATGAGGGTGGGCTGATATTAACCATTAATGAAAACACAGTAGGGTCCCCAGCAGGAAAAGAAATGGGTCCACCTTAGCCTTGAGGTTTCAGAATGACCACATGCTTTCTATTCTTTATTAGCTCAATCCCTCCAGTTAGCAGTTAATTTTATTCACACATAGATGTGGACAATAATGTAAAATCAAACCTGTTTCTTTGGGGGGCAACCTGAGATACCACAGCAAATGAGCCGAAAATTGTTCTAAGTGTGAATATAGTTCGTTAATCTTGACTAGATTATAATTACAACGCTCCAAGAAGACTGATGTGTTTTGTTGTTAGACGTGTACTGCTGTATAAGGATGTATAATATGCCATATGGCTGACATGTTTGTGTCCCCCACCAGCCACAAGGTAACTCATCATTTTGCAGTGTTACAAAGTTTTGTCTCAGTTTCTTCTAAACTTCATTATAGCCATGCTGCCCTATGAATAATAAACGACCTGCAGCCATGACTTCCTACTCATTTAAGCAATCGTGTGTTTGGTGGAAAAGTGTTATTGATGTATAATCTTTTCATATGGATCATCTTTGTTCAGTACAGATAAATAAAAGTACGAGCAAATTTAAGGCCGCAAGCAGCAATAATTTTTATTAATCTATTTCTTCTTTTCCAAACTAATCAATGAATCACTTGGTTTACACTGTCACAATGTGTTAAAAAGACAGGTCCCTATCACGTTGTATGACAGTCAAAAAAGCCCATGATGGAAAACTTTGAATTTAACAGTGTTTTGACGTCATTGTCTTACTTATGTAATTTGTTTCAAATGTGAAAAGCCAATCATCAGAGCTGTGTAATTAAAGATTTCAGGAGGCGGACACTATGAGAGCTTCCCTGAGCCTTTGAAACCCCCTGACATTGCATTTGGAATCCTTCCAAAACCTGATCCTTTGATTATATGCCTGGGCTGGTTATTACGTGCTAACCTATTATGCTTGTGTTTCCATCCTTTTTTTATCTCCTTTTATCGCTGTCTCTCTTCTCTCCTGCCTTCTCGCTGCTCTGTCGTTTGGGCGGATGTTTGTCCAGGGTGCTGGACGAAGACTTCTACAAGCAGCCCTTCTCTGAACTCATTGGTTATGTGTATGTTGCTCCAACTAACATCTTCCCTCTTCATCTTCTTTTGATTTTGTTTTCTCTAATGTCTCATCTCAGCATCTCCCAGCGTCCAACCATTAACATCCATTTCATCTCATTAGTTAGGGCAATTACCTCCCTGTGTTGCCATGTTTAGTTTTTCATTTTTAACCATTTGCATTTCTGACTGAGTCGGCATCTAGCTTGTAGTTGTTGGGTTTTTTTTTCCTTTTTTAAATTGAAACCGCAGTAATAATTTTCACCCCATATATCTGCATGTCACTCCAGTCACATCCATGGAAATCAAATTCTTTCATAACCTGTGTTGATTTGTGCCTGTTTTGATTTCTCCCTCATTATTCACTTCTATACCGTTTCCCTTCCAGTCATTTCAGCAAAACATTTTGCAAATACATTACACAGGTTTCCAATTGCTTAGTATAAATGTATCAACTCTTCACAGAAATAGTTTTGTTTCTACTTAACTCGTTTTTGAATGTGATGGTTTTTTTCCCTCCAAATTAATCCACAAAATATTATTCAGGAGTAGGATGCTTATAGATTTGTTTGAAGCAATTGTGTTTGTATATTTGGACTTGGGTGTTTGCGTCAGTATTAAAAACCTTCGCATTTTTATCTTAAGTGTTGTTTATAGAATACGATATAATTCCCCTGCACAATTTGCAGAGTTGACATTGTTCTGGGCCAGGTCATGACATGGTTCCTTCCTCTGAATCAAACTAAGTACCCAGCTTAACTTCCCATAGGCCCAGCCCTAGATGCACAATAGGATAGAGCTAAACCAACCATGTTGGCGAAACTGAGCTGACATTACTGTAGTATTAAATACAATCTGTGAAGGTCAAGGTCTATTCCTTCTTGAACTCATCTAGACTCAGTAAGATGGGAATTATCATTGAAAAGTATGTTTAAAATATATTATTAAAATGTGGTGATTGGCATAGCATAGTTATGTACTTTACTGAATATAATTGGACTTTGACTATCCGCAGTATTCATAAAATAAAATAAAATAAAAAACAAAACCTCTTCAGAGATACAGTTCTCCAGCTGTATTTCCAACATTTTGGTCCTTTAGTTTATATCCAGGTGGCATTTGACAGTTTGGAATTTGGTTTTCTTAAACCTGTCTCGTCTTGTCTTGAGTCCAGTCCTCACAGCCCCCCATTATTTCTCTCTTTCCTCTCCTTCCTATTGCTAATCCCATGCTAAATAAAACGCACAGCAAAGATCGTATTGATAACACCACTAGTAATATCATGGCTACACAACTGCTTCAAACTGAACTGTGTTCATGCTTTATTAAAGTGTTAGCTGCTCGTAGCTACTGCTGTCCTACAGGATGGCATGCTGATTTGCCCAGCTAGCTATCCAGTAGCCTGACCTGTGCAGCCTTTGGTTTTGCTATCAAATTACTGGGCCGTTAGCCTGCATTGTAGTGTACACTTCTTCTTTTTTTTTTTTTTTTTCTCTTAAATTATTCATCAGCTTTGATTTTCAAGGACAAAAGGGGAGACCGACCCACAGCGGTATAAAACTTGTCATCAGTTAAAAAGGATTTAAAAAACAAAACAAATGTTTACCTGAAATCTATCACGTTTGATGAGAATAGTGTGACATTTTCTTCTTTACTTTCAGTCGTTCTTTGTTGAGTTTGGCACTACATTTCCATTGTATTTGTAACATGATATTAAACTGCCCCGGGCTAACTCTCTCCTCCTTCATCTTGTCCATGACAGGGGACTCCAGGGGTCTTATTTATAATGATTCAGTAAGAACAAATGGGCTTGAATGATGGGAATACCACTTCCCACACAAACTTTGGGGATTAAAAAATGTGACAAGAAAATGAAATCATCTGTACATAATCTCTGAACAGTGCCTATAAAGATTTGGAGAAAGTGGGAGCTGGCCACATCATTTGCAAATGTAGTGTGATAAATTGTGTTATTTGTTTGTTTTTAAAGATCAGGATATGATTAAGATGATGATGACGACTCGTATTTGGACCTAACTTTTTAGGAAATAATGAACATTTTTATAAATGAGACCCCAGACTATAATGTCCTCGAGTGCAGAAAAATGTCATGACATAGTAAATGTGTTTTCCACAGACCAGACCAAAGGCTGCACAGTAATCATATTGTAGAAGGTTTTTGAAAAAAAGAAAAACAATGTTGCTTTTTGCATGCTGGCTTTCAACATCCGCGTTTAGCTCATTTGTTGTCTTTCATTTCGTCCCCTCTGTCGCTCTCTCTTCTGAATTCTGACTTGTGAAACTGTTTCTCCCTGTTTTCTTTTCCTATGCACCTTAAAGCACACACATTAACCATCCTTGCTACCGCCTAGACCAGTTAAGTAAAAATACAAAACCCCAGACCTTCCAAAATGCTTTATATTCTTGACAAGGGGTATATGCAGTTCTGTATGTGTGTTGGATAATTAAACGTTGCACAGATACCTAATTAGTTATCATCCCAACAGTTAAATCCACTGCCTAGATAGTTTTGTTAAAATGTCTCTTCTGTGATGTTGTGGTCCTTCTAGTTCCTTTTGTGTAGTTGGTTGTGACAGTGAATGTTCATTGGCTTCTCATCCCCATTTTGCTTTGTGTACTGTGTTATAGTTAGTTGCTGGGTTTTTGCTTGCAGGTTGGGTTGGGAATAGAGAAACAAACCTTCGTAACTAGAAAAGTACCATGGCAGTGGAATTTTGGCTAAGTTTGTGGGTGGGGTGTGATGAGGGCTTCCATTTGTTTAGCCATAATAATCTGTGGCTTGCATCTCAAAATGTCTTGTGATAGTGGCACTGATCCATTTTAGTTTTGCTTTTTTTTTAAAATGATTTTTTTATGTAATAAGCCTTACTAAATGTCATTTTTTTTGGTTTGACAGATTGTTTAAAACACTTCAACCTTCTCTAAGAATACATTAATTGATCTCTTCTACAATTATGACACAGAAAATCAAAGTAAACTCATCCTTTGCCACACCTCCGAATAGCCTGCTTTTCAGCCGCAGCACAATGCATGGCTAAGGCCCAGCAGAGCTTTCAGCTCTTTTCGGTTTGGTTAAAAAAAAAGCAACAACTTGCCATTATTACTCCTTTTTAAATCGAGGACAAGTATATAGATGAGCTTATCATCCCTATACTTAACTCTCACTGAGTAAAGAGAACATTGTAAATATGCAAACGCAGGGCAAGTTGAAGTGTAAGGGTGTGGGTGAACTCCCCTCCCCCAGTTCTTTATAGAACTGCTTTTTTAACCAACCAAAAATGCTTCAGACCTGACAACTTCTTTGTTTGTTTTCTTTAGATTTCTCATCAGTGTTTTATATGTACCTCCCTTTACTGTTGTGGAGGGTCATAAATACAGATAGCTGTACTGTAATGAGTAAGCAGAGTTGGGGGCATGCCACAGGTAATGAAACTGTTGTAGTTTGTACCTCTTTGTGAGCGTAAAGACGGATGGATGTCCATTTCTGTGTGGTTACTGGACTGTTCTGCCCTGAGGTAGACTCTGCTGAACCAGCCATGTCTCACCAAGCCAAAAAAGGAAAAGCATAATGCCGTCTGTCATTAGTTGTATTGTATGCTCAATAGATTAAGTATTTCTCAAATATTTATGTCAGACTGAAATTTTAACTTTAATCCATCCTACAAATGTTTGAGTGAAGCCCGAGTCAACACATGACTGAGTTTTCTGATAGACTTGTGTGTTTGAGATCAGCAGAGGACTTTCTCAAGGCTTTACATGTAGTGTACGTTGGTGTATCTTGCCTCTTCCTCCACTGATTGTTTGCTATCCCTTGTCCTTTGCTTATCCTTTTCCCTGTTGCATATAGGGCAGCTGAGGAGGCCATGATTTCGGATCTGGATGAGAGCAACCCGGGCACAGAGTGGGAGCGGGTGGCTCGGCTCTGCGACTTCAACCCCAAGTCCAGCAAGCAGGCCAAAGATGTGTCGCGCATGCGCTCCGTCCTCATCTCCCTGAAACAGTCCCCGCTAGTCCGCTAGGCAGCCAAAGCTGCTCAGGGTGTCATACTATATCATCTCTCTGTCACCACACACCAACCTACCCAACTGCACAAGTCCCACCATCTGTATTCTGAAGACAAGGGGACCTCCACCCCTTTTGTGCATATCTGTTTGCCATGCAAAGTCCTGTGGAAGAACATAGCCAGTGGTCTTACCTTTATCTTTATCCTCCTGGCAGGACTGTAGAGATTAACCTTGAAGCACCAGCTCACTATTTCCTGCTCCCTGAAAGGTTTCCACCTGTGTGTAACTCTTCCACAGGCCATTCAAGACTCTCTTGGTCTGTGGTCTTGTGTAACACTTGTCTAAGGGTGGTGAGTTGGGACACTAAAGGGTAAGGGGCCTACAGCTACGCTACAACCTGCTTCAAATGGCCCTCAATCAATATCATTCCCATTATATGCTGTATGCTAACTCTTAATTTCCTCTGACCCCACGAGGGTTGTTTGATGTTTGATTGCTTCATTCAACTTTTGCCCTCCAACACATCGCCTCATGTTTTTTCATACTAACAAAAAAGTTCAGAATTTCATCTTTTCAAAGATGAAATGTCAAATCTTTAGAACTTTTCTTTATTCGTGTTTTTTAAAGGACCAAACTCTAACACAAAACTCCAAATTCAGTGTGTGTACTTTGAACTGTGTATGTAGAGCCTGCTTGTGGCATATTGTGTTAAATTTTCCAATCTATGCATTTCCCTTTGAAAAGCCTCTCCCCTCTTCAGTCAGGAACTGAACAAAGTCCAGTCATTACAATAAATGTGACCAGTTTGTGTGCGCGTTTAAACCTCAACAGTGTGTGTATGTACTCTATACGTGTACCTATGTACATATACAGAAGGCAATATATATACAGTATATAAAATGTTTGTCACTGAAATTAGACAGTTGTTTGGTTTTAAAGAGAACTAGATATTAGCCAGCTGTTGATTGACCATGAGTGTTCATTGTCCATTTGATTTCAATATCAGTAAAAAGTGAAAGAAAGTTGTTGTCTTGTCATTCTTGAACTATTCCAAAAAAGTTGGGACATGATGTAAAATGTCAATAACAGCAGAATGCAATGATTTGGAAACTTTTTAACCTAAATACAATTGAATACATTACAGAAACGAGATATTTAATGTCCAACCTGATAAACTTTGTTTTTTATAAATATACGCTCATTCTGAATTTGATACCTGCAACGTGGCAAAAAAAAAATTGGGACAGGAGCATGTTTACCATTGTGTTACATCACCTTTGTAAAACTTTGCCCCTTATGTGCAGAGATTTCTCCAGATCCTCAGAATCTTTTGATGATATTATGGGTTGTAGATGGTGAAATCCCCAAATTCCTCACAATTGCACATTGAGAAATGTTCTTAAACTTTAGGACAATTTGCCTGCACAGTTTTTCCACAAAGTGGTGAACCTCTCCCCATCCTTGCTTGTGAAGGACTGAGCCTTTCGAGGATGCCCCTTTCATACCCAATCATGATACTATCACCTGTTACTAATGACCTTTACCTGTGGAATGTTCCAATCAGGTGTTTTTGAGCATTCCACAACTTTCCTGGTCTTTTGTTGCCGCTGTCCCAACTTGTTTGATATGTGTTGCTGATGTAAAATTCACAAATTTTCAAATCAATGAAATTGATGAGAGACAACATTAAATATGTTGTCTTTGTACTGATTTCATTTGAATTGAATGTCAGAAAAGATTAGGAAATTATCACATTCTGTTTTATTAATGTTTTACAGAGTGTCCCAACTTTTTTGGACATCATCTCCATCTACAACATCTCCAGTAAAATAATGTTATACCATGTTCCTAGAAGTTGTAGCTTTTGCACAATCCATATCTTGGTGTTAGAAAGAACATACATAACCCCTAACCCTCAGACAGACTTGCTTCCGGTTAAACAAAGAGGATTTTACTCTAACAATGAGGACTATCGCTGTCGGATCCTTTCTGTAATGTTTTCA
>JBBPCS010000283.1:10083904-10101399 GCA_037974645.1 Hollardia meadi
CACACACACACACACACACACACACACACACACACACACACACACACACACACACACACACACACACACACGTGCTAATGTTTTTTTTATAATTAAATTTTAGTTGTAATTATTTTATTTATTTATCATAGCCTGCTTATTGATGAGATGCCCTTTTAAGTGCATTTTGTTCATTTGTTTATGCATTAATGTATAATGTTTTATTGTTAATCAAAATAAAGACAAATCAGTTTTTTATTTTTTATTTTGTGCCACTTTGATGCAACTACAATTTACTTTAGAAGTGATATTTTTGTTGAGACAAAGCTGCAAAGAAAATTATAAGGTTCACCAAAATGTCTAAAATATCTATACAGAATTAGGTTTATCATGTCATTATTATGCGTATGTTGATATTCTGGGTCCTGCCCAGAATTCCTGTATGTGTACAGTACATGATGGTTGTCATGACTTGTCTTGGCATTTAGTCGTCTCAAATCTTTGAATAGTTACATTTAATCAGAAAGTCTGTGTTAAAAAAAAACAACAGAAACATGATAGGAAACCTCATAGATGACATTTTCTTTTTTACAATCACATGGCTGAAAAATCAATCAGTGGAAGCTTCTTTCTCCCTCAGAGACAATGAGGAGAAACATAAGCTGATCTCAAGAACTGAGGCCAAGCAGCATTACCTGCTGAAGGACTGCGACCTGGACAAGAGAGAACCTCCACTCAGGTTTATACTGAAGAAAAACCCTCATAACCCTCTCTGGGGAGACATGAAGCTCTACCTCAAACTGCAGGTACTGACTGGATGACAGGGACTATGATCAGCTGTTTAATTGTGTGGATGGATGACGGCGTAGTTCTGGCCAAATATTTGATAATCCATTTTCTCATATTGACATATCGATGATTAGCAGGATTTTCTAATGTTACTTTAGTATTGAAAATTATCCTGTGACTGAAGCCTGAAGAATCCAGTTTTTATTATGATCTAAAATGTATTAAGTATAAATACACCTTGTTTTATATCACACCACCACCTGAAACAGAACTATTATACATGTTTTATAAATTAACATGCAATGACTTTCAAAACCGAGTTTGAGGAAAATAATTCTTATATCATTATATTTAGATATTCTTTCTCACAAGAATTTCAGGTTATAGTCACTTTAATATTCTGTATTTTAACCCATTTTGTCTTTGTCTTACTAGTTGAAGGCCACGTGTGGCTGCTAAGACAACCTGCAAGCAATTTGCAGTCTGATTAGCTCGATTGTCAAAGCACACATGAAAAAAAGCATATCAAGAAGAGTGAAAAATAAAGCAGAAATAAAGCAATCAAAAGCAACAACTTTTGATTTTGAACAGTTGCTTTGATAAAACCAGACATTTAAAGATGCAACTTTGGGCTCTGGGAAATTTTTACAGACTAAATAATTGATCAGTAAGTCAAATAAATTGTTGATAGATTAATCAAGTCTTACACCAAAGCCACAAACAGTTTGGTCAAAGGCCAAATAACCCCTCATTGTTTTGTAAGGTATGATGTGTTTGCACTATGTATTTGTGTGCCCAGGTGGAGAAGAGATGTATGGAGGTGTGGGGTTCGGAGGAGGCCCTGGAGGAGGCCAGAGAGACGAAGGAAGAGAACAGAGAGGCACAGAAACAAAAACGCTTCAACAAGAAGGTCAAAGGTTGGTTTCCTGTCCGAGCCAAAATACCCAAACATCAACGTGTGGCTGCAGGATGAGCATCAACTCGATCTGCTCTGAATGTGTCGTACGTCTGTGTTTGTGTGGCAGAGCTGCGTCGGGCGGTGAGGAGCAGCATGTGGACCAAAGACACCAGCGTTCACCAACATCAGTACGGACCCGAGGAGGTGGTGGATCCAGAGGATGACCTCTACAAGAAAACCTGCACCACCTGCGGACATGAACTCACCTATGAGAAGATGTAGACACACACACTGACTGTCACATGTTCTGCTGACAAGGAGAAGATGTCTGTGTGGGACCACACCTTTCACAAAGTCACTCCTTCTCAAGCTGTATTCCTTTTTTTCCACTTATTTGTTTTCCTATCTCATTAATAAAACTTGATCACATACGAGGGGCCAAATCACTCTCCTGATGACACATACAGACCTTTCTAAGTAGTAATAGAGCTGTGACAATTGGTCGATTAATTGCTTAGTCGATCGGAAAAAAAAAATCGTTTTTCTGTCATTTTTTCAAACACATCAAACATTTGCTTTTGTCATTTATGATGGTACAAGGAGTCTTTTGGACTGCTGATTGGACAAAAGAAGCAATGTGAAGACGTCACTTTGAGAAATTGTGATGAGATTTTTTAATATCCTATCGACTAAACAATGAATCGATTATTCGTGGAAATAATCAGATTAATTAATAATTAAAATATCCGTTTGTTGCAGCCCTATAGTTGCCCTCAGCTGAACTCTTTAACAGTGTATTTTTAGTAATAACTGCAGTTTGCCTTTCTGGTCCACAGCCTATTGCTACACTTCCTGTTTCTTATGCAGCGTAGAGATTCCCTCTCACAGTGGGTAAATAAAGGAAGGCCCGCTACTGAAACTTGAAAATACAGCGTTGCGTAAAATAGTGAATTGTGGCGCCCCACTTTGTGATCGGAACAGATCTGCTGCCTCTTGAAGAAATGTCCATTTTGAGAAGGCGTGTCCATTTTTAGGATTTCATGTTTTTGGACGCACGTCTGTGGCTGAATCCAAAAGACTTGCAGACATGAGTCCTCTGATGTGTTCACCGTCCTCACGCCAAGTTTAAATATAAAGCTCACTACTCATCAGCTTTCTGGCCTAATCAACTCTACAGCATCAAGTCATATCTCACTGTGGCTTAATGCACAAGGCGTTCTGGCAGTAGATTCAATGAGTATCGTTTGTGTGGACCTCATCGATGTATGGGCCTCAGTGTGGTCCGACGTTGCTAGTAAACGGTTCAGACGTGACGAAAGGGGAAAGCATTTTATAGTGATTGGCCAGTCTTCATCTCCTCTATAGGAATAGTTTTGTATATGGAAAGAGCGGAGAATTTCAAAGATAGAAATTACCTTTTTCAATTTGTGGTTAGCCGCACCTTTTGTGCTTCTTTTTCAGAGCAATTCATTGTAAATAAAGTGTGGACATGCTTTCTTGTTTCTGTATTTTTATTTAGATCTGCATCTTTCTGTCAAACAGAACTATTCACAACTCAAATAAGAGGCAGAAGACCACATAAAAGCAAAAAAGCATGGAACTTATTCTGCAGTAGCGTGCTCTTTATTGTATATAACCTGTGATGCAGTAGTTCATTTTTTGTGTGATCAAACAATAGTAAGTAATTGGTAAAACAATTTGCATAACAGCTACAAAATGGAACTTATGGCGACGTTGTTTTGATCGCTTTCTCCAAGGTCAAGAGTGACCTTTCAATCTCCAGAAAGTCATGATTTAATAAATTCAAGATAATGAAGCATAATAAAAATGGTGACAGTAATTACAGGTGTATATATTAAAGTGAGGTTGTGTTAAAATTGTACACTCCAACCTTAAGGTCCACAGCCTGGCAGTTGAGACTGCTGTAAATCCCAGCAGTCTCAAGCTTGTAGACCACATCACAGTGTAAATCAGTCTCCCCTGATGTGTCCACAGAGACAATATTGAACATCTCATATGGAGGAATCAGCACTTCATCCTCGTCTGAGTCGAACTCTGAATAAGACTTCAGGTAGGCACCGAAACATGTGTGTATCTCAAAGCAGGACCTCTGTCCAAAGTGACGCAGGTTTTTGTTGAGGGAGCTGGAGGCGAATTGGCCGAAGCGGATGGTTTGTCCAGAATCCCCGCTAAAGAGCAGCTTGCTTCTCCGGTATGTGGTGTAGCAGCTTCTTTGGTTGAGTTTTAGGAGCTGGATGGCGTCTGTCAACAGGAAATGGAGGCCGTGGAACTCAAATGAGGTCTTGTAGGAGACCTTCCCCTTGCGGACTGCTCGGTTTAAGTCGTCATATGCCCCCGCTGTGTAGGCACACAGCGCCCTGAAGTGATTCCAGGACAGCGGGTCATAGATATCCTTATTCTTCATGGCTTTGAGGGCACAGAGTTTTGTGTAGGTGGAGTGCAGACCTTCCCTGGTGCTCCTCAGGAGGTAGTGACGTTTCACCCTGATCAGCATCTTATGGGAGCAGCCGTAATACATGTCGTCAACAGAGTCCAGAGACAGGCCCAGAGGGATCCTGATGATCCTGGACAGTCCTGATGGGAAATGCACTGGGGCACCCGATACCTTCAGCGAGGCATTTGTGATTTTAACATTTACACGATCTTCAGATGCTGAAGGTGGGTCGACTGTAGCCTCCTGCGTCAAAGGGGCCGTTGTGGTACCCTGTTCAGGCAACTGTAGAAAAATAACATGTATTGAGATGCAGGGCTGCAATATAAACAGTCTTGTCCTCTTCAGCTGAGACCAAGGGCCTGCACTAAGAAGCAAGATCAACATACCAAGGATATCTTTGTTATCTGGCTTCACTAGCCCCAACAATCGCAGTCGCACTAAGCAGTCACACAAAGGTGGTCTACTTGATAAATCAATCCAGGATTTCCAATATTATATATACATATTATACATATCCAATATACTATAATATTAGACAAATATGAAGAAGCTAAACATAATCCAGATCAAACCAACACCGCTGCAGCTGCAAAATGCAGGAAGAATGCTGGAAAACAAAATAGCCGGCTTTATGATATCACCTATTATCATTAGGGCACGAGTAGTTCTGACTGCAGTTACATTTATGCAATTACATTAAATTAATATTTGCTTGTATTTATTCTTATGGCATGTGTTTTACAGTTTTAGCCTTATTCTTTCAGCTGCAACCACGGTGGTATGAAAAAAATCTGTCAAACAGACCTGAGTGCAATAGAAAAAAAAAATAGAAAAACAAGTGCAACAAGTACAAGCCTACAAGGCTTTAGTTTAGGGCTTCAATCGGTCTCTGTTGTAGGACGATATCGGTAAACAAAACCAGTGAAATATCTTTGACAGGAAAGAAATTTAAATGAAGACAGCAGGGGGCCCTCCGACCCAGGAGTAAACCTCTCATGATTCACGCACCGAGCTCCAGGATGTGTAAATAATGGTGAAGCCATTTTTCCAGAAATTTGTTTGGTCAATGTGCGGACCTTTTAAAAGTTTTGATCCGTTAACTTTAACACAATCTGCTCCGGAGCAGGTTAGTCCTGCAGCATAAGTTACCATGGCGATGTACCCCGGTAAGAAGTGAACCAGCTTTGTAACACTGAAAACCCAGAGTTAACCCTCGCTAATCACAAATCCTGCTTTGTAGTACAGGCCTCTGAGCTGAAGCTGCTATTAATGGAACTGAGGCCATGTCCTCTAATCTGTCTTTGGGGGTTACATTCTACAATTGAATGCTAACATTTAGTGGATTGTGTTACTGGTATTTTTGGCACCTCATGTGACTACTTTTAGGCCAACAAAAAGGATTGAGCTTTTCCCACCAGAGTTTTTTCTGAGAGTATGTTGAAGGATTTTAAAGGAAATTCCAGCAGTTTGGTGTTGGACTCTGGGCTCCCAAGATAAATTAATAATGGAGGTACGGGGAGGTCTAGATATCTAGATTTTTGTTCCTAGTATGGCTCAAGCCGAAAAATACTGGATCCTACATTTCCTATAATGCAAGTGATGCCTTTTAAACTCCATGCCCCAAGCTTGCAATGAAGGCTTTCTGTTATGTCATCTCCAAGCAGAGGCCCACTTTTTCCAGAATTTGGGAAGCTTCCCAAAGGCAATATACAAACATTTTCACAGGCTGAGTGCTTTTGATGGAGTGCCCCTTTAAAGCTAAATCATGTTACAAAAACTAATGTGTATAGTATATATGGTCAAAATATTGTGTGAAGAGGTCTGGACTCATGACCCCAGTATATTTCTAAACTCCTGGCTATGACCACAAAATTTTTCCATGTTTGCAAAACAGCATTCAACATGTTTAGCCTCTCATGTCATTGGTTTAAAAGATATGGATTTTGAGGGCAATTAAGTTCAGGCATTTAAAAATGAATTTGAATCTGTTAAAGCGAGGCATGAACAATTTCAAATACATACGTGCAGGACACAAAACTGTCTTTTACAAGTAGATGAAAACTACTTGAAGCAATGCACATAATGTTACTGTATAGTATGTTATCTTACCGTCTTTAAAGTCAGAGACCTCATCCTTACACAGAGGAAGCTGAGGACAATAAACACCAATATGCTTCCCTTTGACATGACTGACAATACCTAAAAAAGAAAACAGTTTTTGTTCCAGCTGCTTACAGTATCCAGATCACAGTATAATAAACCATTTGATTTTACCTGGTAACGATGCAGCAGGTCTTTGGTCTGTACGATGCCGATACCAGTCACCTCTTATATTAGAGGGGGTGAGAGTGTACAGGGCAGGGTCAAGATGTGAAAACCACCATCATATCAAGTCTCCACTCATGTAGTCACCAAGGATTTTCCGTAGTGGAAGCCAGCAACAGTTTTTTTTTTTCCAAAAATAATTCTCACTTCTAAGTGGTATCCACCCATGATCAGTCTGAAAACTGCTGACAAGCAGTGCAAAATGACACCGTTCCTATAATGAGATGTCTCTCGTTAAAAATGTAGTTGTATCAGCAGCAATAAAGTACTAGAAGTCATATTAACAGTAACACAAACAAGCGTTTGTTTCTGGGGCAAGTTCTCATGAGGATCATCGGGAAATAAATGGGTTTAATTTGGGGGCAACCTGAAAGGTGAGGCCTCACATTTTAGACAAAAATCAAAGGCCTTCATTTCTGCACAAACCATTCCAATGGAAACAATTCACATTATCGTTTTGTCAGAAGCAAAATTAGTTTGTCAAGTAGTAGTAGTTTGACAAGTAGTCAATGCCAAAATGGTCATTCCCGTTTACTTTTGATTGGAAAAGTGAGGTTTGCTTTTTAGTCTGAACTGAAACTTTAGATTTAAGAGAAATCACCACTCTGGTGAAATGTGCCAAACCAAGTGAAAACCCCTTTGTTTGGAAAGTCCCTTTAACTGCTTGCTGAAGTGTCTTTAAAGCCTAATTAGTCAGCAAATGGTGCCCGTCAATTCACCCCTAATTTTATGTGAATACCATTTAGGAAAGGCAGTTCACTGTAGTTTCCTTGAAACAGTGGGAGACACCCAGCTGAGGTTATTATAAACCAGTTTGACAAAAAGTTGTTTAAGTTCCTGTTTTCAGTTTCTAAACCATAGATCACTTGGTAACCTTTTACAGTATATCAAGCAAATTTAAATTTTGACTCAAGGGCATCAATAATGCAATGGTAGTGTGTAAATGTTTGGACTGGACTCAATACAGTTTATACCACTACCAAATTACACCTCTGTTGAAGACGCAAATACACTTGTGAATTAACTGTATGGCAATTTATTTATTTTCAACATGAATTAATCAAAGACACTGTAGAATAGTAAAGTTTTGAGTTTAAAATTCAAAGTTTCTCTGAACATCAGAGGTATTAAACACAAATACGTCCTCGGTAGTCTCGACCTTCACTCCCTCAATCTCTCCCTAGAAAGGACAAGAGGAAAGGTTTTGTCAAATACTGCAAACTGAAAATATTGGGACATTATGTTAGAGCCATTCTACTGAATGGTACAAGGTCATCTTGCTTCAGATAGAGAATAAGCATTAAAGTCTAATTTTGCTAAAAAAAAGATTTTGTGAAGCTGCATGAAAACAACCCAACAACTTTAAAATAATCTGGTCATGCATTAAGTTAAACTTAAAAGGCACCTTTAAAATGTAGCTAGTTTGCTGCATTCGACTACTTACGTCACCAAAGTACTTCTCTATGAGTTTATGTGCAGCCTGGTACACCATATCGTTGTCATGGTTCTGCAGCATCTCAATGCGGTCCAGTCCTCCCAGCTCTTCAACCAACAGGCTAAGTTTCTCAGTCTCACCAAGCTTCTCTGCAGCCTGAGAAGTCATGCGTTTTAACTGAACCCACCTGATTCTTTCAAATTCTGCAACACCACATTTTAGATCAATTAGATGCAAGTTAAGCCATTTTCCCCTCACCATGAAGATGTTGTTGATGGCATCCAGTATGACCAGAATGACTTTAGCATCTTTGACATTCAGCAGGTTGATGATCGCCTCCAGAGCTCCACTCTGCACCAGAGTGACCACCTGCTCCACAGTGCCCCCACTGGTGAAGTTTGTCACTGCCCACACTGCCTCCCTTTGAGTCTTGAAGTCTCCCTGGAAAAAAAAAAAAAAAAAAAATCATGCATGCATGCAATGCAAAAGCATGCAATAATTTTGTCACTTAACATTTGTCAGTTCAGTGAAAACCATGCATCAAGTTGCGATTTTGAATTTCAGTAAATTGAAATTTTTCCTTCATGCTGAGAATTTTTAAAAACCCATTGAATTTGAAAAATACAATCTCACAAAGCTGAAATTAGGCCATTATCTTAAAGTAGACATTTGAAATGCATTTTCACAGGAAAGCTGTGATTTGTAAAAATGCTTTGGACTGTAGAACACTCCTTATGAAGGTTTAACAAATACATATAGATATAATTGAATACTAGTTGTCTTCAGCCAGACAGACTTTTCCTGTCATAAAACTTGAAAAAAAATTTCAGAAACTTCAAAGTCAACAAGTCATTGACCGGGGAATATTTTGTCAGTCATGTCACTATTCTAGATGACCATTTCGAATACCAATATCCAATCAATTTGAAGGCTGCTGCGGAGAATTAGATCCTGCCGTTGTCAGAAACAAGTCAAACAATGATATGCATGAAAATGTATAGCTGCTTTGAATTTCAGTCAGAAAGCCCTTTTCAAGTTGAGTTTTTAGTACCACTATGGTATGTTTGACATGTACATCTGTCTAGAAACAGATGTGAATGTCCTATTTCCAAACTTAGTAATCTGTGATAGTATGGCAACAATAACCAGGATCCTAAAACAGCTAAACGGAATTCAGCCATCTTCATCATTTACACATAATTTCTGAAAAAGGCCTTTACAGATTAATTTTCACCAGCCAAGTCTTGCTGTTCATGATCTACTCACATTTCTGAGCTGTTCTACCAGAGGGGGGAGCAGGCCGCAGGTGATGATCTGCTGGATTTGTTTGCAGGGTCCTGCAGCGATGTTAGACAACGCCCAGGCTGCCTCCTTTTGCACACTGGCCTTTGGGTGTCTCATCAGTTGAGGTAGGATGTTCAGAACTCCGGCATCAACAGCCATCTGGGTCTGCAGGTCTGAGCCACTGACTATGTTGCCGATGGAGCGGAGAGCCGGAGTCTGCAGGTCAGACAGATTAACATCGATCAAATCATGACCAAATGTCTAAGGTTTGGTTATGGGGACTGAATGATCCAAGAACACTACCATGACACTGAGCTCCTCGTGGCTCATGAGCTCCACCAGCCGTAGGACGATGCCAGTTTTCACAACAACATCAATGCGGTCATTGTCGCCGTCTGAGAGATAGGAGACTGCCCAGCATGCATCAGACAAGATGTCCTTATCACTGAGATGGAGCAGCTGGATCAGAGAGGGAAGCACCTGAAGAACAGTTACAGCACATTAAACATCTTTCTGGACTATGGAATTAATCTTTGTGGTACTGGGTGTCAAACTCATACCCCTCTAAGGCTTTTTAATTACCGAGCTGTGATGTCACTTACCTGCAGGACTGCAGACAATGGTGGACACGGGTTCTTATTTCGACACAAGTTGGACAATGTCCACGTTAGGTTGCGCAGGTATCCAACCTGGAGTGATGAAGCATTATGACAAACTGGATTAAAAACAGCAAGATTTAGACCTCCAGCCCACAATTGAGGTAATGTTAAGGGAATTTATCGATTTTACACATCAAAGTCGGTTTACCATTATTGGGAAAGTTTGAAAATGTGGTGTCAAAGTAGTGACCGTATGCCACATCATATGTGCGGGATTGTAGAGATGGTCAACATTCCCATGTTAATGATTTGAGCGTTCATGTCATTAAGACAATACAGAGTTGTGAGATCAATACACTGGATTGACAGTATAACACCATTACATCTGGTTTTAATAAAACTGAACAGCATTTGTATGTGTCCATATTTGGACATTTCAGGAATTCCCATATTAGCAAACACCAAGGCAGACATTCGAATTTAGGAAAATCCATTTTCTCCAGTATAAATTATGACTTAGATGTTGATGCAATTATGATAATCCAATATGACATGAACATGGCATTGACCTCTGTAGCCTGCTCTTCGCCTCTGCTTGAGGCTACATTAACCGCTACTAGCACAACACTGGAATCACCGTATTTTGGCAGTAAAGAATGTCAAAATGCGATTGTTGGAAAAAACTCACAAGTTGACATTAGAAATCAATGAATACTCATGTTTTACAAAATAGGCTTGTTTTGAGAGGTCAGGAGTAAATGTGGTTGATGTAGCTAAACCCTTTGCTTTGTAATGCATTCTCATCCCAGACGTTTTGTCATGCGCCCTTTACGTGTTATCCAGACTCAAGGTACTTTGGCATCGCTGGCCGGTGCGCCAAGCCTTTGCTGATGCACAATGGGCCCTGTGGCATCCATGGCCAATGCACTAAGCCTTCCCGTTAGCCGAAGCGCAAAGGCTCGTGCCCCACGCGTCTTATCCTGACGCACAAGGTCTACATTATTTTGGTTAAGTTTAGGCACAAAACTTACTTGCTAAGGTTTAGGAAAGATTCATCAAGATTGGTGATGCTTGGTTTAAAACAGACATGAACGCCAGTCACCTGGGTGAAAGTAGTCCATGTGACCCTTCACTCAACCCAAACCTCCACCCCTCTTGGCGCTTTGGAAAGTACGTTGCGCTACGTAATCTGTTCAACTCATCCGATACTGACGCGGCTGACTTTACATTGCTGGGACATTAAACCTTTGTGCATCTTTGCCAGACACCAAAGGGTACCTTGTTCGTCTGGATGGGACGCGAAGGGCTGTGACAAAACGTCAATATCTGACGAGCTGGGCATGAGAACAGGCTGAGGTGGCCTTGTAAGTTCGGACTTACTGGTGTGTCTGGGGAGATGCGGGCCAGTAAGGCTGGGATAACATTGCACTCAATCAGGACATCTCGATAAGCTGAACCGTCACCTGTCAAATAGTAACATTTTGTGGCATAAGTACAGCAAGCCAGTGAAAAATGTAGATATTTGAACCACCATTAATCAACACTGAGCTCTTTACAGTCAAGACATGAGCCCAGTTACAGTCTGAGTCATTAGTCCATAATGTCTCTTAAGTTTTGTCCTTTTGGAAACCATTACATTCAACATGCTGATTTCAGTTGCTTTAATCCAAAATGAAAATTCAGACATGACAGAAATATAAATTCAACATTTTACCTGCAATGTTTCCAAGAGCCCAGACAGCCTGTTCACTGATGTGCAGCATTGGTGAGGCCAGCAAGGCAATGAAAGCTGGTACAGCCCCATGTTCCACCACCTGGGACAGAAATGCATGTTGAATTTTTTTTAAGGGTTTCAAGATGTTTGAAGTACAGCACTTCATCTTAGCAAGACCACAACAACCTAAATTGCAGTTAAATGGAATAAAGTCACATTAAACATTAGGCTAGCCATGCCACAGTAGTGATCACACCTGCCGAGTATGCCAAGATGTTCCGGAGGCGATGTTTGTAAGAGCCCAAGCTGCTTCAAACTGCAGAGTCGGCTCATCATCCATACACAGGAAAGTCACAAAGCGGGTCAACAGACCTGCATCTATGATCTCCTTTAGAGGAGGGTTATGCTCCTGAGAAAGCAGCTTCCTGAAGAAAAGGTGAAGGAAATATAATGTACATTTTACTCTAGTTCCCATCTCGATTAGTTCCAATTAATGGAACACTGAAGGGATTATGCAGTTATTCAAGAATCCCAAAGCTTTCTTGTTTAATCAGTCAGAAAATTGTGGAAGTGCCCTACAGTTACCAGAAGCCCAAAGTTACTCCTCAACTTGCCGCTTTTTCCCAGCAAAAACCAAAAGGCATTCAATTTCTGACAAAAGGCAAATTCACACATTTGATGGAGGGAATCAAAGTGTATTTTTGCTTGAGATGAGTCTTACACACTTGTGATATACAGACCAAGTTTCTGTTGATAAAATAATCAGTTGACACCAGGTTAGTTAGTTTATTGTCCTTTTTGGAAATTATCTTTGTGTCTGCGGCAACTGTCAGACAACCACAACAAAAAGACTGTGGAACCACAGTCACTACATGTCAACATCTATTAAAACAAATTACTTTTGTACAAATCTACTTTTATACAAAGATTGAATAATGTGTTCAGACCAAACGCGAATTGTCGCGTCGCATTACTCGAGTCAGTTTGATCGCGGGATCATTTATTTTTAACTCGTGTGAGCAACGCGAGTAAACTCAACCCCGCGAATTTACCATCTCTGTCCGTTAACCATGGCTAAATTAACTACCATTGCTGCGCGAATTTCGCGTCTTCGCGCAAAACGCGCCGCGTCAATCGCGTCGTGATTTCGCGCCTATTCAATTCTATTCTTTGCATTGACCTTGTATGTAATCTACTCGTTGGACAAATTTTTTTCGCGTTTGGTGTGAACGCACCGCTGGTGGACTCAGGCCCCTTGTGCCCCCATGTTTGAAAATGCCCTCTTGAATGCCACCTGTGGTAGAGGAAACATCATGAAGTGCCCTTTTAAGCTGCCCTTGAGGAAACAATGCACTAATCTTAACCATGGCTTTGACCCGTTTCAACATAAATGCATCACCTTTCTGTGCACTGATGTCCCACCACACCCGTTTTTATTTTATTTCTCTTTTTTTGCCCGCATCCCTCAGACGGCCTAAATAAATCCGCCACTTTCAAGCAATCATTGAGGCTCACCTGGCTGCCTGACAGCCTCGGGTTTGGGACTCCCTGCAGTCGGAGTTCACGTCTTTAACTATATCCTCAATGGATAAAGAAGTCACCTAGATGACAGATACACCGTTAAAGGCTCCACTAGTTTGAGCGAAATCGTTACAGGTTTCTGTGAACTGACCATCTCGTTGGAGACGTAGTCAGGCGAGAGGGCGTCCTCATCCGGGAGAGACGACAGCGTTATATTTCTCCTCTTCAGGAAACTTTCATTCTTGTGAGCTTTGCGCAGCTCCACGCACTCGGAGATCCTTTTCTCTCTCAGTTTCTGCAAGAGGCCAACATGCAGATTCGATTAAAGTATAAACACGCGTGACTTTGAAAATTAAACCTCATCAACTTACCGCTGGATCTTTCCCCTTGTTTTTGAATTTGGAGAGCCGCTCGTCAGTAACGTTCTTGGTGGGCATGGTAACCTTTTACGCACGGCGGACACGTCCTATCTCCTTGAGTCACACCGGTGAAAACTTCACGAAACCTTCTGCAGGGAGGTTTTAACAGAGAGAGTCGCCTCAGGTGAATTTAATTAGCTGTGATTGACTTAACGCCTCTATCGACGTATTCACGTGCAGCTGCGCGCCTTTCCATCAAGTAACCAAACATCTTTCCCTCCAGTGCCAATCAGGCTTTGCAACGGTCTGAAGAAGTTAGAAGAAGAATGGTATGAGACTACTGCTTCTTATGTATTGAATCTTAAAAAGGACCAATAACCTCCAGCAACTCCCCACCCTTTTGTTTTTCTTTATGCACTATCTAGTCTTTGGCCTGTGTTCTTAAAAGCCCTTCTTCAGATGTTTATGTATCCTTTTTAAACCGGTTGAACATGTACAGTGGCCTATTGCTTGTATGTTATTATGTCAAGTTAATACTTATGGCAACGTGTGTTCACATTTGATACATTTGTGTCATAATAATAATAAACTTTAATTGTATAGCACCTTTTACCTACATGAAATGCAGCTTAAAGTGCTTTACAACAAAGAGATTACAAGCACGAGTGCTTCATATAAAGTGACAAAATTAACATAAAAACAGGGAAAGAAAATCAGTGTAAACTTGATAATAATAAAGATGCATAAAAACAGGGACAGAATCATAAATAATGTGAAATAAGATGGAGAATAAAAACCTATGTGAATAGTAAAAATCAGGTAAAATTTATAAGTATGGAAATAGGTGAAACAAATTTAAAATCAAACAACTGAGTAATAATATTTAAATAAGGTTAAAAATAGAATGCATAAAATCAGGTAAAATACTCAGCGGAAAGTCATAAAAGTTTTTAGCCTTCTCTTAAAAAATATTTAGTGATCTGTCTTCCCTGATATCTTTAGGCAGTGGGTTCTTTGGGCCGTAATTCACAAAATGAGCTACAAATGAAAAATAAAATATAGAAATTTGTGCAATGATTTGTGCATAATTCTGGGTACTCACAAATGTGTGTCCTCACACAAATACCAAGCAATTTGAACACGTAAAACTGTTTTACAAGTGAACAACCTGATTAATTTGACATATTTTTAACTTCAATTTCACAGCTATTGAAAATCCTCCTGTGTATAGAAATATTACAAATGTGTTAAAAAAAATATTTGTGACACTCATTTGTATTGATCTATATGCAGATGTGTGTGACTGGGTCACCTGATACGCATGGATCAGTTTACTACATGTAGAGTTTAGAGATTTTTTTCACGGTCGTCCACATAGATCAAGATATGCATACAGCGTTTAAATGCAGGTGGAAAACTGACAGCTGAGCTTTCAGGGAATTGACAGTCCATCCTCACCTCCTCCATCACCATCTGGTATGCTGCTGCCGTTCCCAAGGTCAAGGTGCATCGAGTCATTCGCTCTGTGGAGTAGGTGATCAGCTTCAACCTGCCATCCCTCCAGGACCTGTACTCCTCGTGCAAGTAAGATTGTGGCCAACCCCTCCCACCCTGTTCACAAACTTTTTGAGACACTCTCTAATGGCATGCAGGAGGTCCATCAGGGCCAAACCCTCACACCAGAACTTTTTTTTTTTTTCTGACTGCAACTGGCATCATCAACAAGGCCAGAGATCCCCACTGTGACTGATGCTGATTTTGACAATAGATGGCAGCATAGCATAAGTTTCCTCTAGCCGACGTGCGAGTGTGGAATAAATCACTTTCTATAAATGCAGGTTTGAGTTTAGGTTTTGTATTTAATACTGCAGAAAAAAGGCGAGTTCACAAAAACTGAAATTGTGGAAGTAAATGGATCAAATAAACTTTAAAAAAAACAACATTTATTTATTCAGGGAAGTCTCTCATTTGCAGTTAAGCCCTAATCGCATTCATACAGTTACACACATTCACACCTGAAAGCTGCCCAGTACAACCACAGTCTGATCTGCTGGCCACTGAGCAGTGTGGGTATGAAAAGAAGAGGGAGAGAGAGAAAGTGAGGCAGACTGATGGAGTCACGTCTTCCTCTGTAACAACCAGGAAGGGCTGAACAATAGCAGCTGAAGTGGAGGTTTCCCCCTGACCAAGTTATAATCACTTTGTCTTGATAACGTGTACGCATGCACGCACGCATGCACGCACGCACGCACGCACGCACGCACGCACACACAAATGGCTAAGTATGTCAAAATAGTCGTTAATATTATGTGCCATTATTACATGTAAAAAGGTAAATTGTGAATGACATGACTGTATGACAAACCCACAAAGAATTTTCATTCAACAGTGCAGCTCTATGGATTTTTTTTAAGCCTCTTTCAGGTATTCCTTTGAGTTAAGGTCAGCACATTGTGTGTGTGTGTGTGTGCGTGCGTGTGCGTGCGTGCGTGCGTGTGTGTGTGCAGCAGCAGCTACTGTTTACCAGAGCATTGGACTTAAATAAGTCAGATGACCAGACACAGGTTAAAAATACCATATGTTGTAATAAAATGAAGTTAAAATAAAGTAAAGTCAAAAGATGCTTCATAATTTTGGTTAAAAAGCTTTTACAGTGTAATAAGCTTATAAAGATACAGATACAGAAGTATAAATATTCTGTTTCATTGTGGTTAGAGGAAGTAGTATTCAACAACAAGCGTAACACGGGTCATTTAGTGGACAAGGTGTCACAAAGATGAGCAGGGATGGAGAGAGAGACAGAGAGAGGAAGTACGCTCTTAAGTTTGGCCGCTTGACTGACTGGAGTCTCGACGCGAAACGTGTGTGAAGTTTGTGCAAACAGTCTTTGATTATCTACTCGACAGTCTTCGCCAGGATACTCATTCTACATATTCTCTGCAAGCAGCTGCAGCTATTTCTACTTGAAGTTTGTTGTACAGTTGTTCATGTGTGTATGTTAGCTTATTTGCTGAAAAGTATTAATCTTACTATGGCGTGACATGACCCACCTTACTCTGCCTCTGATTGGCCAGTTCGCTTCCTTTGTTGGTTAAGTTGTTTATGTTCGGGCATTAGGACTGATGATGATGAGGAGGGTTAGGGTAGGAATATATAGGGTAGATAAGCCGGTCAGATGCTTCTCAAAGTCAAGGAAGGATTGTGAATTTGAAGGATTCTACGTAATGGAATGCTGCCGAAGGACTTTTCTAATGTCCAGGATCCTCTGAATTCTGAGTCCTTCCCACAGAGAATTTTCAAGGGGTCTGTGTATCCTTGGTGCACCTGAAGTACCCACAATCCTACACGCACAATGATTGCCAATGACGCAATGACGCACACTTGCTAGCTTGTTCCATTATGTTTTCTCGGAATGCTAGGAAGGAGTCTTGCCTTTAACCAAGGAGGCGTCCATGACTTTGAGAAGCACCTTGAGGCAGAGTTGGGAGGGTCATGCCTTCGCCATAGTGGGATTCGTACAGCATTTCTCCCACATTCAGTTACCTTTGTGACCAGTCATCTTCGACACTGCCCCTGACACTCTTTCCTCTGCTGTGTTTTCTTATCCCTGCTTCACTATTCGTGATTTCCCTCTGTCGGGTGTGGGAAAGCAGAGGATAAACAAAGATGGACGATCTCATTTGTTCTCATGCTCTCTGGCTACTTTTATATTGTCATTACCAGAGAGGTCAGATTGTTCTATTAACATATGGCACTGCTGCTTTATTAGATGGTGAACTGAAGGTCAACTGTCAATGACACATCTTCAAAGAATACAGGTGCTACCCACATAAAGACTGCACTCTCATTTCTCTAATGTGGTCAACAAAATAAAAAATTGTGTGTGTGTGTGTGTGTGAGATCAACCTGCTGGACTTTTGACCTGGAAGTGTTTATGGTTCCTCAGAGACACTCTGAAGGGTGTGGAGTCTTTCTGTCCTGCCCTGCTGTCTTTGACTCGTTGTTAGTTTGAACAATGTGAGGTGAATGGAGGAAATTCCACAGTGCAGTTTCAAGGTTTCCTAAACACACACACACACACGCACACACACACACACACACACACACACACACACACACACACACACACACACACAC
>JBBPCS010000283.1:10164965-10181208 GCA_037974645.1 Hollardia meadi
ACATGTTAAGTGTCATGAGATAACTTTGTTGTGAATTGGCGCTATATAAATAAAATTTGATTTGATTTGATTTGATATAAATGCTAATTGTCTCCCAATATGCACAGCAATGTTCATAATGACAGTCCAAATATGATTAAGCTGCAGCAGAAGCTACAGCTCAACATGGACAGATGAAGGAGCTAGTGGTTGATTTCAAAACCACCAGGAGTGCCTATTTCCCATTGGGACGGGCATGATGGTGCTCAGAATTACTATCATCATAACTGGAAGTGGGAGTGGTTAGAGGATTTGCTTCAATTTGTTGACAATAAACTGTCATCATAAAACAATAATCTGTGAGAAAATGGGGGCTTTATTAGATCAGGGAACAGAGACGACGAGACAAGACGGACAAGAAAGCAAGAAAGCCAACACCGAGTACTGTAATTAAGGTTTTTTTTTTTCTGCATGAATAGGCAGACTGTCAGCACGTGGTTGCACAAAGGATTATTATCCCTGTCATGTCTATCTGCCATCCACAGCTAGCCTGAGGCTAGGAGAGTGAGATCAGACAGGAAAAGATGTTACTCACTTGACGTAATGAAATACTTGACACGCATAGCGAATCCTATTCAGTTCAGTTAATGAGAAGTTCATGGTGAGAACATGAAGGCGAGCGTTGTTTGGATACTTTGAATTTTGTCTGTCTGGATAAAGATACGGTTTCCACTTTCCTTGTCCTGCAATCCCTTATCTATGAGCCGATTCCACCAAGCAGCCCAGTTCAGTTCAGTTTGTTACACATTAGAAGGGTTATTTTTGGGAATTCATTGGCAAAAGTTGTGGATGGTACCAATAGAACCACTCCATTCTGTCCCATTAGGAACAGGTTTCAAGGGTGAAAATATGGCTAAAGCATTGACATATATAAAGATCGACGATGCATCACCACTTCCTCCCACTGAACAACAATAAAGCCAATCCTGTATAGCAGTGATGTCATTGAGAGCCAGAGTCTGTGCAGTAGTGATCGGGCAGTGGAGCCGCAGTATCAAGTTCCCGCCCATACTCCCATCCGACTCACTCGCGAGCTGGACTTAGCTGTCAATCATGAGGTTTGACCGCCTTTTGATGGCATCGAATAAGTAATTACAAACAAATTTATGAACAAAATGAACACTTGAACATGTATCCTTAATTTTAGCAGACAGAAACTATCATAACAGAGACAGAAAAGACCATTTGCAGGAGCAGATAGGCTGGACACTAAATGTTAGTTTGGCTCATGTCCCATCTGCTAACATGGAGTGGGTGGGGTTTTTAACCCATACTGCAGCCAGCCACCAGGTGGTGCTTGAGATGTTTTGGCTTCACTTTTGGGGGACCTCTCATGTTGTCCATCATCACCTCAGTGGGCTTAGGTCTTAGTGGGTCTCCGAAGTTGAAGAATTACATAAAAATAGCAGTATAATTTTAGGAATAGTTTGACATTTGGAGGAATACTCTTTTGGGGAAGATTGACACCACTTTCATGTCTGTATGCTATGAAGCTATCAGCAGCTGGTCCTAATCTATCTTAGCACAAAGACTGAAAACACGGGCAAGGGTTGTTTCTACACATCTGTTTTTTGAATACATTTTTTAAAAAAAACATTGTTACCTCTGGACAAAGCCAGGAAAGCTGTTTCCAGTCTTTGTGCCAATCTGCTGCTGGTGGTCGCTTCATATTTAGCATACAGACATGACAAGTGAATCAAATACTGCTAAAAGTCTAAAAAGAAAAATCCACTTGAATGTGGGCCTGCTGTACTTTAATGTGGAAATTTAGCAAAACACATTAAGATTTCACATCAGTAAAGTGTTTAGTTAAGTATTAGTCATGTCCGCAACAGTTAAACTGGAGGTTTACGCCCGTATCAGCAGGAATGTTGATCTCTCAGGGTCACAGTCCATTCAGGGGCTGCAGAGAGGAGGAACATTCTTCACTCGACTGGCGGACTCTATTCTGGAGCAGTGTTAGGTTTGACACACAAGCTGAGAGGAATGCCTAACCTCTTTGTTAGAGGTCTCGGTGCATGGCATCAGACCTTACTGTGAAAGTTTTCAAACTGTGCCCGAGCTGCAGTGAGGCGTAGGAACAAGTGAGAGGTAAAGAGTGGAACAAGACCAAATACACTTCAGGGGCTCTCAGGCCCTGCCAAGCATGAGATAGATGTGATTTTTTTTTCTTCCATATGCAAGGCTGTGAGCTTGGTCCTCCAATGCAAGCGGGAACAGTCACCGTCGGTCTATTCCACCATTAAAATACCGTCACTGACATGAGTGTTATCTCCTACTTTCACAAGAAAAGCATATGACTGGGCTGTAAAGGATGGCTGAAATGCAGCGGTTTAACAGGTAGGGCTGGTTTGAAGAACCACACCCCTTAATGCAATTCCAAGAGCATGTCGCCCAGGACGTACCTACTACTAGGGCAGGGCATACAGTGCTTACAACAGCTTAGTATAGCATTATAATTACAATGCATATTATCATTAAGGGTGAGCTTATAGAATTGGTTTTTATCCTGTTACATTTTTCTGTAGTGACTGGAAAGTGATTTTTCAAACCATATTCACTATTCAAGCTTCCCATGGGCTGGCATGCACTGGGTGGAAAACCCAGAAGCTGTTGAGACTCAGAGAGAAACTAGTGAAAGAACTACTGATCAAACCAGCTCAGAGGCAGTGAGGCACATTTTCCCTACAAAACTGCTACTGACTTTAAACATGCAGCCTGACTCTGATTTTCCAAATTCTGTAATTGTGCCTGAATGTGCCCCAGAGGCACAATAAACTTCAACAAAAGTGTATTCATCGCACCAGCCATAAAAAAAAGGGGGGGGGTTGTAATAATAAATTTGATGTCCTTAATGCAGAACTTTATAGCTACTGTTGTGAAGGGAAATATATGAGTAAACACATTGGTTTAAAATGAAAAACATAGTATGCATGCAGTATAAAGAGCACATTGAGATTTAAAGATCCCTTTGGCCACAGGCTTATGTGGGCAACTCCCTTTTTCTTCTAAAAGTCAATGTCATACTGCCACCAAGTGCTGGTTTCCGGCATTTAAGAATGAGCACCTGAAAGCATCTCAATATACGCAGACACCAAAAAGAACACCATAAATCAACACGCTCTTTTTAAATACTGGTAAATCAGAGACTTATTGTGTTAATGTGTCAGTTTGATGAAAACATCCGGCAGACATATTTGTTTACAGGTTAGAGGCTGCTACGTTTAAAGCAGGCTTTTGTGCGAACTTGAAAAACTTTTGTTTGTGGCACAAAAGGCTGAATCAACTGTTTTTGTATGAGTATCAGTACACAGACTGAATTATGACATGTTACTTGATGTTGCAATGCAGTAATCTATTGTCAATTGACAATGCCATGCAAAAATTTCAAACTTAGGTGAGAGGGCAAAATGTTTTGGTGTTGTCAGCAGGGACAACAAAGATGGTAGATTACTCAACTCAACAAGAATGCACAGAGAAGAACAAATGCAGCTGATCAATCAGGGTCACTCTTAAGAGTTTTTCTCACTACACACAGCAAAAAGATGCAAATTCTTCAAAATCAATTGTGTTCATGTAAAGAATTTCTGTGCCAAGACTTTTTTGATTTGAGAATACTGCCATCTAGTGGGCAGGAGCAGTAATGGATTGTATTCAGTATGACTGGGCTGCGTTGACCAGCAAACCTTCAGAAGCTGCACCTCAGACATGTTCTTCCTTCTCAGTCAACACACCACAAAAGAAGAATTTTATTCTGACAATAAGGATCTTCTGGTGCTTTTTAATGGCCCACTGTCATATTTCACATTATGTTTTCACTTTGAGGTTAGTTGTCACAAATATAGTTTCCTATAGACCTTGTTCATTAACCAGTACCTAGCTTGTGTGCTATGCGGTCAATATTTTGGTAAACGCTTTCCAAAAGTGGATCAAAAGTGCCTCAATAGAAACCTGAATCAGATGCAAGGCAAGTAAAGGAGAAGTGAGTGTGTGTGCGTGCGTGTCCCTGCAGGTTTCCTACCATCACGATTCACACTGAATGATGCCCATTACGTCAGCACAAGCACAGTTCTTTCTGTGGTTTGAACTACATTATCCACCAGCACACTAACTGTTGTCAAAATTAAACAAAAACATACGATTAATTCCCTCAGTTCAGATTGTTGTGGTTGACACAAATGTGCAAATGATTTTACCTTCACATTAAAACTGCCAATAACTTTAAGATGCAAGTTAAGGCTCTCTTTACACCAAAGCTGAAACATAAAATGTACACTAATTTCAGACTTTATAATCTTGAATCATAGAGGACACATCAAAGCAAGTCATTTATTATCACTTTAATTTCATAGGGGAACCACAAGTACTTTAAAAGAAGGTTATACAGCGCTGTACATTTGGGAGTAGTACTGACAGACTTGATAGTCACATCTTCTCCCGTTAAATACTATTCATTTAAATGTTCTATAATCTTATAATGATACAGTGATACAATAAAAGCTTGTGTAACTGGTCCTGCAGCTTTTCTGATATGTCGATATCATTTTTGTTGGGACTGTTATTTCCTTGTAATTTTTTTTTTCCCAAAAAAGGAAAATAAAAGTTATGATCAAAAACCATACGACAGGCAGAAACTGCCAGGCTGTAATCCTGTATGACTCCCAATTCACTCACACAATAGAGAGAAAGAGAGACAGAGAAACGGAATAGGAAAAAAAAAAGAGATAGAAGTTTCATGTTCTGAAGGCTGGTCCGTGATGGAAATGGGCACCAGTTTCGCTTCACCATAGTGAGGCACAGAGAAGCACAAGGTATAATTTGTACTTTCTGTAACCTCGTCTCTTACACATCCCGACCATCAATCCTCTCGAAGGCTCACTTCCATAGCTGTGTGCTTAGAGTCTGGCCAGAACCGGTGGCTGCCCATCCACCCATAGCTGACGGAGGCTGACCAAAGGCCATCTGGCCACCTGCACCGTTCAGAGTCAACCCTGACATCTGCTGATTCACCTGAGGAAATCAGAGAGATCTGAGTTAACATTAGACCATACCATCACAGACCTGTAATAAAACCTTTTTTAGTGTCGCAAAACATATTCAAAATTACTTGGGACACACATCCTGTTTTAAAGTCCTGCTTTTGCTGCCATCTGGTGGCTGCTGGAGGCTCTGCCCTCACCCTGAGAAGTAAAGCACTTGCACAATGCACTGTTGAGCAACGCATCATCACAGCTGGGTGTGGTCATGAGAAACAAGTCACACCCGACAGGTGTGCCACACAGGTGAACACCTCACACAACCTCACAAAGCAAGATTGTGGGTCAACATACCTGACCCATGTTCCACTGAGCCTGCTGCCCAGGCTGGATGGCGTACATGCCCTGAGTGGACACCATGCCTGCAGGCATCGCACCGCCCTGTGGTCCCATCATCCTCGGCGCCATGCCCATCACACCGGTGGCTGGCGCATTCCCCATGAAGCCATTAGGCATCGTCATCCCAACCATCATGCCCGGACTGGGCCCCATCATGGCTGCTCCACTCTGAGCCATCATGGCACCCATGACGGTTGTAGGTGGCATGGGTGTGCCCATGCCTGTAAAGGCCTGATAGCCAGGGGTGGCCTGGACAGGAAACTGCATCTGGGAGGGGCCCATGAACATGCCAGCTGAGGGTGGAAGAAGACAGAGGGAAGAATGTTATGCATACAAATGTGACTTTCAGTATTGTGATGTGTGAGGCGTGTGAGGATTTCCATAACTAGTTCAATATTTAGTTGTATGTTTAAGGAGCCCGTTAGTTAGGCAAGAAGTTAGGAAATCCTTTATGGATCTCAGCGTTACCTTGGTGAGTAAAATGTTACTCTAGCCCTAGAGACAACTGCACCCAAAGTTTTGGAGGGTTAGGCTTAAACAGGAAGCATCATATTTCCATGAGGGCAGTGAGCTGTGGCTACCATAGATATCTATCTATCTATCTATCTATCTATCTATCTATCTATCTATCTATCTATCTATCTATCTATCTATCTATCTATCTAGATATATATCTAGATAGATATATATCTAGATATAGATATATAGATATATGTTGGAAAGGTGAAGAATGAATAAGTATGAGTAAAGGAGGGAGCCATTTTCATGGATAAAAAGCACAACGTTTACAATTCTCAACCGATTTCAATGAGTCGTTTTTATATTCAAGGATGTAAAAAAAAGGTTTGTCTCCAGTTACTCAAAATCCCCAAATCTTCATATAATTTAATGTGTGCAGAAAGGTTTCTACATTGTAGAAATGTATTTTTCTGTCTACGTCCCCGTCACTTTAGCTTTTCTTGTGATAACAGCTCATTCAAATAGTGAGACTCTGCAGCTGCTTTCTATAGTTTTATAGCAGGAGATAAACTCTAGGACAGTTACAAAGACAATTATAAGAAAAATATATAACTTTATTAATCCCCAGAGAAGAGATTACTGCAATAAAACATATTTACATGATTTAAAAATGAGTAAAAGTATAGTGCAGAGCTACAGTTATTACTAGAGTACACTATAGATTTTATAACTGTACTATTTATTATTATTATTATTACAGTAGTAGTACTATTCAATACTTTATTTTATTAACTTTTTTTATTGTTTACAATATTTTACTTACAATAGTACTACTGTAATACTAAAATAATACTCATACTACACATTATTGTATTTATAGGTTATTAATAACAATAAGAATATACTATTACTGTGCTATGCTGTCTCCACAGCTGTTAACTGAGAAAAATAATCTAAATCCATGCTCAGTAAATGTGAGCTTTTACTTCCTCATGACAGAGAACTCTTCTCTCATATCGGAGCCAGATATTGAAACACACCCTCTCTGGAGCCACCAGCAGCGATTATAACTGATCCATCTACTATTGTATTCTATGGTACATCATAAACTCTTCAATATAAAAAGAAATAACTGAAATCAGCTGAAAACTGTACACGTTATAGTGCCTTTTATCCATAAAATGGCAGCTTCCTTGTATTTGCTCACAGGCCATTTGTCTTGATCTTTCCAATATGGTGGCGACGTTGATGTACAACCCAGTGGCTAATGGTTGCTACAACAACTGGAGTTTTTTTTTGGCCTATATTTGTTTATATTTTGGCAAGCTAGCACTATTAAAAGTATGTCAAATTAGCAATTCGCTGTTCCTGACTGAAATCTACCCATGCCTGTAAAGACAACTATCACTGGATTGATTGAAAAGAAAACCATGTCATGATTCTCAGGCAAGTTCTGGAGTTAGTATCTTTTCTTTGGTTTCTAAACAAGTTTATAGACATTTATTTGTGATGGAGTTGGAGTTTGTTATCAAACCGCAATACTTTTTTGTACAGATCAAACATGTCAGTATTGACAACTGTCAGGTACCAAAAGCTGGCATCAAATGTCTGGTCGGATTAGCAATCTGTCTTGCTCGTTCTTTAATGATATCATTTCTTTTTAAATAAAATATTTGGCAAAATTTTGTTTGGTGAGAAATGTAATGTAAAGTGACATCACAAAGGGAAAAAAAAATGCTTTATAAATAAGACGACAACAAAAAAGACCTGGGTGATATTTCACATTATTTCTAAAGGTCTGCATCCTTACCAGGGGCGGCCTGCTGGGACATGCTGTTGGTTCCATACAGGGACAGGATGGAGTCCTTGGACAGGGGCTTCTTGGCCATGTCATCAGTTTTAGCGGTGCTACTGCTGTCACCGAACAAGTCGAGGTCTCCCTGCCCTGACGCTGTGCTGGCTCCTCCACCTGTGGGAGCTTGTGTCGGAGTACTGGCCACATTACTGGAGCTCAACTTAAAGGAGGAAACAGATCCCCGCTTTTGAAAACTTGGTGATGAAAATACGAAATAACAGAATTCACTTACTGAAGATGCTTATGATACTTCAACAGCTCAACTTTTTTGTGCCGTTTCACTCATGACAAAAGAAAATAAACCTTGTACACCTCCTTTTGGAAATTTAGGTTCACTCCCCAGTTGGTGTTCTGACATGGCCCAACAAATAAAACCATTAAATTCTCATCATTAAAGCTTCCATAATTAAATATGCGATACATTCTGATACTTCTCACATACTGTAGCTGTGACCCTGAACACGAGAGAGCAAGTTTACAACCTGGTTACCATAATGGCAAACAGCAATTAGCTGTTATTTGCCAAATTTGACAGACTGGTTGTCATATTTTATTCATTTATAAATGGATAATGGACTGTCCTGCATATTAATGCCCCATATTTCAGATGTGGCCTGTTGGCAGGCTGTTAGTAGCCGGTACAGCCATTAGGCTCGGTGATTGAATCTCCAACAGACTACTTGTGCCGTTACACAGCAATAACGAACTGATACTGCAAGTATATGGTAACTAATTAGTAAACCTAAAATAACCAGTGATAGAGAAATGCTCCCCCACTAAATTTAGACTGTACGCTTGCTTGGTAGGAGCAGGACAAGATACAGCAGAGGCAAAAGATTACTTCATACAGAGCCATTTTTATTCTGCAGCTGCAGTAAACAAAGAAAAGATGGATAAGGCTTTTGAAAGCAAACAATTAGTATATAATTAAATAGTGAATCATTAAATGCTGAACAATAACAATTTTCATCAAGGATTTTATGCATTTTTCAAGCATTACTGTTTACGTCACTGTAAAATATCTTTGGAATTATGTTGACTAGACAAAGATTTGGGATTTTATTGTGGGTTTTTAAAGAGCTTGACCTTGAATTAATTGCTATTGAAAATATTCAGTGGTTGCAGTCCTATTTAAATGTTAAGCCAAATGATTGTCTTATTAGCTGCATTATTTTTCAGTCTGGTCCTCTCTACTGCCTCTCAGTATTAGTGCTGCTGTCAGCACTATTGATGCTGATGGGTTCCATTCGACTTTATATTTTTTTACTGCGCACTTAATTTCGTTTCTACAACTAGACAACCACGGACAGGCAACTTTTTGCTTGGCTTTACCTGAGAAAACTGAGCTGCTGATGTGGACGCGGGGAGGGGGTTGGACACCATGGGGCCGAATATATCCAGGTCGTTGTTGTTCTGGCTTGTGCTCGTGCTACCATTGTTAGCTGATGCAGCTGTCGGTGTGTCTGCGACAGAAAGAAAAAAACTGGTTTTACAGGTGGAGAATATGCCTACGTAGTAAGAACAACAAACAACCCTGTGGGATCATTTTAACAGAACGCAGCATAACTCACTAATGATTTCCTCATAATATTCTACCTGGATTCACTGAGAACCTATGAAAGATCATAAATAAAAACCCTAATACAAAATGAAATTGCTGTAAAAAGTGGTACAAACAAACAATAGCTTATATTTGCTAATGTGAGATAATGTGCCGTCTTTGTATTTATTTGACTATTTGACTGCAGTGCCCTCCTAGAGCTGCAGAGCTGCCCACAAACTAAGCATAGCAGTTAGTACAATAACAAATTAATCAGCTTACCCTTATAAGCTCATTGACCACAAAACTAAAATAACAGTAAATCCAAATAATGCAATGCCCCTCCCTGCCAACCAGTAGCATAAATGTGTAATTTTCTTTTAAACTGTAGATAACATGACTGTAATGAAGTGCACACATTATTCCTACGACATCCAATCACATATACAAATAGAGAAAGAATAACCTGTGGTCCTACCCTACCATTTCAAGTATAAAAGAAGCACCATTGTTGACACATCACAACAAAAATATCTGCCACTTGTACATTGTAAGACCTGCTGCAAGTGATCCAGCAATGGATTCATGAGAAAACCAAAGCTACGTCACAGAAATCACTCAACTGTGATCAGGTGTTACCTCCTTTAATGATGCATCAAACTGCATATTATTTTACTTTTCGTTCCTTGTAGTATTTAACACTGATCCTCCAAAAACAAAGTCAAAACCTACATGTAAAAAACAAGAAATTACTAGTCAGTCGCCAAGCTCGGTGCCTGAGTCAGCAGCTTGAGCGTTTCCTCTAACTACTTCACAAAAAAAGCCTCAGTCATTTACTGGCAAGTCTGTAAATTGTAGAGCAGCAGGAGAATTTTATAGCTTGCATTAACACCAGCTTCAAAGAAAAACAGACTTCATTACAGCTTATACACACAGCATAGCCGATCTGAAGATGGTAACACAGGTGCCAGAAACTAACTGAAAAAAGGGGAACCAATGAGCCCTTAAAGATGGCGTCTTCTCTCAAGCCCACTGCTTGTTTAATACAGATTGAGACTACAAGTTTACAGTTATGACACGGGCTGAAGATGGAGGTTTTCAGCCCGGAGTTTGACAGACATGGAATTTGATATCAGGCAGAATTGTCAACTTGTTACACAGTGGGGTAGGCAGATTTGAACGTCTGGATCCAGGCAAAAAATATCTGGGATCAGTGCAGTTATCCCTCGCTGTGAGCGTGAGGACAGCCATAACACGACACAGCATCAGTTACAGCTAACCTGCTCTCATCATATATACATTAAAATTCCAATATAATGTAGTTTCTAAGTGCTATCAGGTTGCATATCATTAACCAAGAATTGCACAGCACCGTAAGCCCATGAAACTTCAAACACCTGGCTCAATGAATTAATAGTCATCCAACCAGTTGTTAGATCTGCAGAAGTGGGGATAAAAAGAAAACAACGACAAACTGAAACCTTATTTAGCCTAGATTCTATTAATATCCCAGTCAGCACATTCATGTGGCACATTTCAGATATTTTCCAATAACACAAGAAGAGTAAAGATACTCACCAAGGCCTAGTAGGTTCACAGAGGGTTCTGAAGTCTTAGCAGGGCTGATTTTGGGAACTGGCCTGGACTCTTCACTCTTTAAAAATATTAAGTACAAACAAAATGATGAGAGAAAACACCACACAGGACAAAAACAATGTTGAGGAGCATGTTTATAGAGATCTTCTCATGAAGGAATGTGTGTGTGAATTACTTACCTTGGTGTAGGATGATACCTTGCTCCCTCTATCTTGCTCCCTCTCTTTCTTACCATCTTTTGGCTGAAAAAAAACAAACTAAATGAATAACAGAAAACCTGTACTGTCTGTAAAAGTCTGTACACTGCTTTTAAAAGGTGTGTACATAAGTGTTATATAGTGTAAGAAAATGAACTGATACATACACTGCTCCCATTGGTCACATTCTTGCTGTAGTATTTCTTCTTCTCATATTTATCCCTGATGAAGAATTCCACAGCTCTTAGGTCTGAGTTAAGGGGAAAAAAGGAGGCAAGAAACAGGCCAAAACAAATATCCTCAGCATATAAAGTATGGCACGTTTAGGTTTTCTTATGTGCGTCTGCTGATGATGAAGGATACTGGTCTGTTTGAGGTCTTCTGAAGCTTTCTGGAAGGTTGGCCTCATAAAGCTGCCTGGCCTTGGTATTCCCCATATCCTGTATACTCTGAAAAAAGAAAAGACAGAGAGGTAAACAGAAGACGGAAGCTGTTCATATAAGCATGGGCGTATAACAGGCTCAAATTTGGGTTGAACAAACCTTGAACAAAAGATCTTGGCTGATGTGATGCGAGACATTCATGTTTATTAAACGTTTCAGGCACGTTTGTATTTAAAAAGGGCCATGTCATACAGTAAGTGCCACTATGTTAAGAGCTGTCAGTGTCAAGCGTTTTCCTGTTGCAAATATCACTTTGATGCTTAAGTTAACAGTAATTTGCAAGATGAACACTGGTGATTATGGTGACTTCCAAATGACATGTATGCAGCATACAATTTGCATTATGGGAAGTGTAGTAACCAGTATGTTTGAAGCTTGACCCACACTAAAGGTAGGACCTCTCACCCTCTGGTACCCAGGATTTGAACATTCTGTGTTTAATCTCTCTCTTTAAGTGAAATGATGCTGAAATCAACCTCCTTATGCCGCATTAAAACAGCTTCCTTTGTACTTGAACTGTACTTGTATGAAAACAGTACCTGGATTTGTTCTGAGGTCCATTGGTCCAGGTTGACTGACTTAACTCTGGATATGTGTACTCCCAGGTTCCTGTGGATGCCAGCACATCTTATGCAGATAAATACTCCCAGATTCCAGGAAGCCCATCTTGGACCTGATAATGCAAGAAAAACAGATTGTGATTTAAACATGGACATGAAACACAAAACATGTACGCAGAAAAAACATAAATATGCATCTTGCAGTCACTTTAAAGTGCGGAAAGCTAGCTCTGCAATCTTTAGCGATGAGCTAACATGAAAGTAACGGAAGTAAGGAGCTGCCAGTTTGTTAAACGCTTGTTACACCCGGCAGCTGAACTGAAGGCGGCGGCAAGGGAGAGGCACTGGTGTGGAGCTTATAGGTTTAGAGAAGTTAGCTTGCTAGTTAGCCACTTAGTTTAGCTTAAGGGAAGAGATGTCAGCTGACTAGCCTGAACCAGTTACACACAAGCAAGTTAGCTTAGCCGAGCTACCCGTCGCAGATGCTACATTATTAGTTAGCGTTAGCAGTGTATTCCGAGTAAAAAATGAGAATTCTTCGATAGTGTGAATGTCGCACCTTTCGCCTCGCAGTCGGCGCAGTACTTGTTGTCTTCCTCTCTCAGCATTTTGGACAGGATGGCCTGGTGCTGCTCGTTGAGTTTCTGGGCCTTCTCTCTCTCCGAGCGGGTCGTCATATTCACGGCTTTAGTTGGACTTCCTTATTTAAAAAAGAACTCTACTTCAATCAGTCGTCAATCGAAAGGAGTTTCTGATAAAAGACCATAATCAGAGGGATGAACGCCTCCAAGTGGGATATGAAAACACCCGGAACCGGAATCCCCTCTCCGCCCACAGGAATTCTAACGCTGACGAGGCGGCCTCGCCTGATTGGACAACAGCTCTGACGTCATCTGACGCAGTTTCTTATGAATTAAGGTTTGAATTTCCATTAACAAAAAAGAATCATCCGCACTTAAAGTTCATCCACCACCTTCCATTAATAATTTTGACTGGGAAGGTGCCTACTGGTTGCCCAGACAACCAATAATTATTGATTATATGCGTTTTTTCACCCCTGGAGACACACATCTGCAGTTCCCAAGTTTATTGAACATCATCAAGAAAAATATATACAAACAAAAGAAAAACATTTACATATATACAGAACACCATAGAGGTACATGAAGGCCTCAAACAGTCAACTTTTAAGAAATTTGAATAACTTCAAATGAAACTAAATGTAAGACCAATTTAAGAGTTAAGAGCAAACTTAATTTTTTCAACAATTATTAATACAAGTTTATATAAAATTGATATCACTTTGTCAAAAATGTAACAAAATATTTCTAATACATTTGAATTCTCAGATTTCTAACAGCTCTTAGCCTAAAAACAATACTTATATGTCCTTATTGTGATAGACATATACAGTACATACAGTAAATCACAACCTCACTGCTTTCCCAGCGCAGTTAGTCTTCACATCAGCTTACGTAAATGTACCTAATGACAGCACAACACAAGCGGACTCAAATTGGAAACACAAGCAGATAAGTGGTCCTTGAGATGCCTAATGCACCGCTGCCTTAAAAAAAGGTTTCCAGGCGGATCTTGAAGTTGTTCTCTTGGTGCCTCACTGCAATACCATAGCGGAGCAGCAGCTCTATGTACGGTGGCCAGAATGTGTTGTCCATCGTCACATAGGGGTCGTGTGGTGTGGTGAGCACCTTGTTCATGAGAAGCTGTGGGGGTACAGAAGACAGAGGGAGAATGGGGTTAAGTAATGGTGCACGAGAGGGGTGAGAACTATTAACTGCTTTCAAAAACGAAGTTGTTATTGTATAGTCTTGGATTTCATTACAGCAATAAGCAACAACAAACACAAGAAGTAGGTCCTCCCACATGTGGACTGGACCCCAGTATAACATTTTGACTGGTTAGAACAGGAAAAGCACAGGTGTAAATAAATTAGTGATCACTCCGTTACCAGTGTGCACAATGCTAAAAGCCCCGGGATTGGCTGACGTAAAATACATACAGATGTTATTAATGTGATTAATTATAATGTGTCAATTTTATGAATAAATATCTGCTATGAAAAAGGACCTGCATCCTTCAAAGGACATGGCCCATCAAGATACATCCAACAACACGGTTACCAACACAGTCGCTACCATCAAACTCTGTTCTGTAATGTTTAGGAGTGTTTTAACACTATTTAAAGATATGTTTGATTTAAGTTTATCTTGCTCATAAAGGTAAGAAAAAAGCTACATGTGCAAAAAAGTTTATGATTCATCCAAAGTGGCAGGAATGCTGTTCATGGAACGACATATCACTGCTGAATTGAATGTTTTTGACAAACAAATTCAAGTCGCAGTGGCTCACAAAACCACACAAAATTTTGCTACGATTTTTGCACATCGGACATATTCTGTACAGCCTTCATTTTTAAATTTCCATTCATATTTACGATTCTTTACTGTTATTCGCGATTCTGATGTGGACTAGCAAGCAAAATTAATTGGATGTATCAAATCGGATTATGTGGTGCATCAAACCCACCTCTAGAATTTCATTAAGTGAAATCAAGTTTTCATCCAACTCCTGGTTAACGCCCTGAAAATGAAAATAAAAGACGGTAAGCTGCACTGACAGAACAGATCTTTTGATGTAAACAGGCTGCAAAAAGCACAGGCGATCAAACACAGAACAGCTCTGTGCACCTTCTTCTTGTTGGTACTGGATCCATTCTGAGGATGGGGGATGTGCTTCTCCAGTATGTCCCCCAGACACTCCATCAACCTCTCCTCATAGACCTTTATTTTCTGGATTTTCACCTTGGTGTCCTGCAACACACTGGAATGCACACGCACGCACGCACACACTTAAAATCTCGGTTCATTCCCCTTTTTTTAAAAAAAAGAAAAAAGTAAAAGTTTAATTTGATATATTTCCATTCTTTTCACTCATTCCACATTTCTGTTACTCTTCACACGCTTTGCTGCCCTCCCCTGGTTTGGTGAGACTTTCCCCTCCTCCCATTTCTCATTTTGTACATCCTCGATTTCTTTTCTTCGCCTCCTCTCCCCACCTCTTATTCCCTCCCACCTGAGATGCGAGCGGATAAAATTTGCACTTAAATATTAAGCAATTAAATATGACGTGTGGCACAGCTGCATCGTATGTCCATTGTTTTGTTATAGCATACCGCTGTATTTTAAGATCTCTGCCAGATGAGCAAAAAAGTGGTCATGACAGCTTATATATTTACTTTTAATTTAATTCACAAATGGCATAATGTGTCGTAATATCAAGGCTAAATGTCATTAAGAAAAGCGGTTGGGACAGCACCATGAGGTGCTTTACAAATGGTAAATGGAGAAAGTTTGATCGCACATTTTATCATCTTAAATAGCTCCTCCGATAAGCCTCCTCTCTCCTCTGTCCTTGAGACGCATTTTAGAATTCGAGACGTCCTTCAAGGTGGTGCACTGTAATCGATTATTGGGTCACAGGCAGGAGGACGGAGGAGATGAGGACGCACAAAATGGAGAAATGAGAAGAACCCTTTGCCTCACTCACCTGTGCTCTGATAATTTCTCCTTTTCCATTTTTAATCGTTCAACATGACCATTAGCAGCCATCAGCGCCTGTTCCTTCTCATCCAGCCACTTCTGTTCACTAAAAAAAACAGGACCTTTCAGAACAATATACAAAGCACAACAAATGAAATGTCTCTCTTTTCCATTCACTTCTGAAAAGCATTTATATGCCCTCAGTAATGACAGTAAATTAAGGTCAGCCTGCACTAGAACTAAAAGGTTACGTACAGTTCTTTAGTTTCTCTCAGTTTGTCTCTCTTTGCTTTGTAGCAAGAAACAACCATCTCAAGTTCAGAGCACAACTTCAGCATCTGTAGAAAACAAAGTGGGAAAATAGATTTAATAACTGAAGCAATGCAGTTAAATGAGGAAATTCAGTAAGATACGTTCTTCAACGTTGCATTTTACACACTTACCTCCTCGTTTCCAGCTTGAAGTAAAACCTCTGAATTTGCAGCCAGCACTGGATGGAGCAAAATAAATAACCACATACAGTTAGGTCCATAAGTATTTGTACAGTGACACAATTTTTGTAATTTTGCCTCTGTACACCGCCACAATGGATTTGAAATTAAACAATCAGGATGTGGTT
>JBBPCS010000283.1:10201243-10217650 GCA_037974645.1 Hollardia meadi
CTCTCTCTCTCTCTCTCTCTCTCTCTCTCTCTCTCTCTCTCTCTCTCTCTCTCTCTCTCTCTCTCTCTCTCTGCCTCCCCAACAGATGAGTGTGGCCTGAAGGAAAGGGGCTGCCATTCATCCAGATCTGTGGCTGTTCCCGCCGTTTAAAACCGAGCAGGCTCGACTAATGCCCCTGTCTCACTTCTCTGCCGCGCTGCTGCTTTATAGGCTTTGTTCGAGGCAGCTCCTTTATTTCCTCCCTCTATCCATCTTTTTCATATTTCTCACCTCCTAATTCTTTCTCTTCTCACTGTGATCTCTTTGTTTCTGTCCTCTCATCACCCTCTTCCACCTATTTCTCCCCCTCCTCTTGCGCTTTCATTTACCTCTTTTTTACACCCCTCCTTAGCAATTGTTTTCTCCATCTCCTCCTCTTGTACCCCCCCAAAAAAAGAAAGTCGGTGGCGTTGAGCCGAAGAGGACACACTCCACTTAGATAAATATCCCCATCGCTCTGAGCAGAGCCAGGGAGATTTATTCATCCGCCGAGCTGGCAGAAAATTGACTTGTTTCATGGGGGCAGCTAGTGACGCATCGCCATGAGAGGCAAAGAGACAGGAGGGAAGGATGAGGAATGGGGTGAAGGGTGGGTGGGGGGGTATAAAGAATGAGATGGAGAGAAGGCACTTGGAGAGGGAGGGAGAGAAAGGAGGGAAAGAAACACGGCGGAGAGAAACGAGAGGAGAAAGGGGGAGAAAGAGTAAAGCGATTTAGGGAGTGGGGTGGGAGAAAAACGATAAAGAGAGATGAGAGAGAGTGATGTCCCTCCCCTTGTACCACAGGATAAAGCCAGTGGGGTGGTGAAACAGTGATGAGGGAAATGGTACAGCTGACATTTATATAAGAGGATATTGATGAAGCAGAGACAATAGCAGACTCCATCCACTCCTCCTCTTCTTTTCTCTTGTTTACCACTTTTCACTCCTCCTCCGCTTGTCTTTTCTCCTCCGTCTCCTTCAACACTCTCCGTCTTTGGACTGACAGAGCGCCGTTATTGGCCACTACATCCTCATCGAGAGAGGAAGGCCACAACCTTGGGTGACTTAAGACTACAGCCACCAATGCATCACAGTGATAATCTCTTATTTTCACCAGCACATACACACACACACCAGCCGGCATGCAGCAGAATCAGCCGTCGACAGAAAAAAAAACTACAGTCTTCCCGTGCCTCATATTGCGTCCATGCTAACACAGCAAATAAAGAGGAGACTAATGCTGCCTCCCCTCGGTGTGTGTGTGTGTGTGTGAGAGAGAGATAGAGAGAGAGGGTGTATTTGTGTATGCTTTCGTTGTATGTGTGTTTTTGTGTGTGTGCCTGTAAGTGTAAGTGTTCTGGGAGCGATGGGGCGTGGAGGATTTCTGCTTGTATCAGCACCTGGGCTGCACTGAGAGAGAGGTATACAGGGGAGAAAGATGGGGGAACTGGGAGCCTCTGTTTGTGTGTGTGTGTGTGCATGTGTGTGTGTGAGTGAGAGAGAGAGAGAGGTAGGGTGGGGGTGGCTAACACGGGTTGCAGTATAATTTAGTCGCACCAAAGCTCAAGGCTCATGTCAACCTTGGATAGGGACCCAGGATGATAATTTGAATTGGGAATTAAGTCACCAATCAATGGTTATACTAATGCTGAATCAGTGGTTTATTAAGGGAAGAGAACTCAATCATCTGATTGTGTGTGGGTGTGTTTGTGTGTGCACGCACGTGCAGGTATGCAGCTATGCAAGTGTAAGGGAATTTGCTTCTTTTCTGTGTCAACACATGCAGATGCTTTATGGCATATTTGTTTGACCATGGAATAAACCATTGCTTGCTGACAGCTTTATTTTAAAGGGACAGCTCACCCCAAATTCAAAAACATATTTTTTCCTCTTACCTGTAGTGCTTTGGAGCTATCGGCTGTAGAGAAGTCTGCCTTCTTTCGAATATAATGCAACTAGATGGCAATTTACTGGTGCTGCTCAAAGCACAAAAAATGCATTTGAAAGGCTTTACAGCAATGTCTCCTTGCAGAAATCATAACCCGATTTCTCAAGATAACCTACAGGCCTTGAGGACAGTCAGACGGAGCCAAGTTCCAGAGGCTAACCAAGGGAAAATTAGATCTACTCCTCCAGAACGTTGGCTGTACCATCTCCAGAGCACAGACAATGTTCACGGCGATCTGCGTTGTTCGCCCCCTATTCAGCTACAACGTATGATTGGTTACTCCAGCGCCTATTTTCAACGTGAGAAGCACTGGGATTCTCCGCTCACCTCATTGGGAACAACTGAAAATGATGCTGGTGCTCAGAAAAAAAAAACCCTAAATTGATAATTGTAGATAAAGGATTCTGTGGACACAGTTTGCTCAGCTTACAAAATACATTGAGGTTTGATAACCAGCAATAACTCCACTCTGATCGAACATGGCACGAATGTAAAACACCCCCAAAAACAAACAACCTACACACACAAGTTTCAAATGACCTCAGGTTTCCTTGAGGGATTATAAAGTGTGTGTGTGTAATTTCCACATATGAGAGTGTTTGTACCTCTGGAGTCTGGGCAAATGTGAGTGGCAGCCGTGTTGGCGAGAGACCGTGACCTTCTCTCTCTGGACTGTAACTCAATCAGAGCTCAAGGCGTGACACCGTAACCCTGCGTGGCAGGAAGCGGCCTGGCTGCGCCACTGCTAATGCCTTCACTAACGGCCGTGACCACACCACGCTCATATCCCCCCGGAAAACAAATCTGCTCCACTGCCAGTTCCTCGCCAACGAGAGATAAGCCTGTTTATGTGATTCACCGCAAAAAATGTGTGTTCAGGATGACAAGTTCACAGGTTAACGTCTCTCAGGTTACAGGTTCATTAAGGGAATTAATGATGCTTCTGTGGCAGCTGGATTAAGAGAGTATCTGCTTTCCATCCAGGCATGCTCTCCAAAAAGTCCTTTGGAAACAATATGTATTAACCACGATTATTTTAAATGGTCTGTAAATGGACAATGGCCACTTTAAAGAACATGAGCCTGGGTGTTGGTTTTTCTCAGGCTATAAGGTGGCATTAGTTTAGGTCAGTAACACTTGTAGATGTTTAGATAAGGGAAGCTAGCTAATCTGATTATGTGGAGTTCATTGCCGACTCTAAAAGTTGGAGGCTGGCTGTGTTTCATCAGCTGCTGAGAGGAACCACACAGCTTATGATGCTGTCCTAACAAACACCTGTATACTCCCTGTGTGTGTGTGTGTGTGTGTGTGTTTTATCCTGCTGTTGTGTTTCGAGGGTTTCATGTTTTCAAGACGCTATATAAGTGTAGATTTATCAATTCACATGACAGAATGTGTGCTACTTTGTAATAAAACTCACTTTACAACTTGTAATAAATGATGTTATTAATCATTAATAGAAAAGAAATGCTTTAATCAATCAGTATTAAGCCATAAATAAGAATATCTTGTGGGTTGCCAGGTTGTGAACTTTGGCTTCGCTTGGTTATAGCAACCAGTGTGTGTTAGCTTGGTGCAAGACTTCTGCTGGATTGCCCACCGTCGTGCATCACAACCAAAATCAATTTCAATGTAACATTTTACCATCAAATTTAATCCCTTAATAGCCTATTAAGTATAAAGGATAAGGCTGGCGTTTTTATTTTTTAAACAGTGTGTTAGTCTGTCTGTGAATTCTTTGCTGACTTCCACAGTATGTCTCTGTCTCTAAGCCCACTGATGACTATTGAAGACATAAATCTTTAAAAAACAGATCAAAATAGTAGTTAGTAATAGTAGTTTTTAGCTAATGAATGAGTAAATAGTGTATTTTTTGGGAACTATGGATTAATATGCAGCTTATGTGGATTGACTAGTGCCCATGTTCATTGTAATGAGGTAACATGTCAGCCAGTGCAGCAGTGTGGCTTTTCGATGTGTTTTTATTTGTTTTTAGGCAAAAATTAAGTTCTGTAATAAAGAGGAATAAGATATTTCATTCCCTGCACGGACAGAACTTTTTAGTGATTAATTCATTCATGACTTTTGGTCTTTTAATGGGACTTAATGCAAATGAGAAAAATATAAACCATCACCAGGCGTATCCTTTAATTACTTACTAACTGCTGACCTGATCTGATTATCATTAAGTGAAAAAAAAATCATGACCCTTTATCAATGATGTATTCACTGTCAGATAAACTCTTTAGTTTTTTTAGTGCCTAAATGGAAAATGAAATAAATAATATTAGTAGATAATTTCTCACTTAGTTATGAGCAATTATAACAGAAAGATTTAAGAGATTATCATCAACAAACAATCGCAGACCAAGCAAATCTTAGGTCAGATTGTAAACTCATTTAATGCTTCATATTAAGAAAAAAACCTAAGCTGTTGTCTAGTTCTGCACTGTTACTCCAATTATATATAAGTTGCATGTAAAAATAGATAATCAGGGCTTTATGTTCATACATGTGGTGGAACAGGTGCAGCTTTTCAAATGAGGGCAGCCCATTCTCATCTCTTCTACCTCTGAGTCAGGAATCGTGAGAGGGGAGAAGGTCGCTCCAATGAGACGAACAATCTTGACCTGGCTCGTAAACTCAGAGGAGCCGCGGATTTAAAAAAATGTCAGAAATTCACGTTTGGAAGTGATGGAGAAGTCTAGGCTGCTGTGTGTCGGTATGTGAGATCAGCTGCATGTTCTATTTCAGTCTGCTGTCAGTTTTTCGGTGGATGCACATGCAAAGTTTTGAATCGGATTACACGCAGAAGAACAGAGAAAACGCACACAGAGAAATGGGAAGTTGTGCAGGCATGCACCAGCACATGAACACACAGCTCCGCAGTGATGTGCTCCCATATACTCATGTTTATTATCTGGCTGGTGTTGGGGAAAGGGCTTAGTTGCGGGTCAGAGGTCGTGGCGGTGGGATTTCATGGCTAAGGCAGAGAGATAGGGGCCACTTGTGAAAGAGCATGGCCTCGCCGAGGTGCAAAAACAAAGAGAATACCAAATGAACACAGTGGACAAACAGAGAGGAATAATGGGGGCAACTTCACACAGAAAAGAAAGATTGTCAGTGAAGAAAAGTCCAAACCAAGAAATCTAAACAGACAAAATAGAAAAGAACTGCATGCCGCACACAAAAAAGTAAAAATATCAATATTATTTGCTGTCCTTATTTTCCCATCCCTGTTCTCTCCCAGATTTGCATGTGTCTTGAGCTCTCCATTTGTCTTTGCTGGTAAACACAATTTAATATTAGAATAAATTGCAAATGGAAGACTGATGCCTGGGATGGATTTTTCTTGCGGGAAGTTCATACTCCGCCAACATTAATGTCCCTCGCCACCGTTGGAGGCATAAATCTCCTTTCCCCTCTTTTTTCCTTGAATCATATAGGGATATTGAATTACTCCCCTGCTCCGCACACATAGAGGCATTGTGCATTACACTGACTGATAAGCTGTCACCAGCAGTTTAACTTAGAGACATTCAAAGAGTAATACACCAGTTGAGGATAAACTAACCCCAGTCCCCTTAGAGTAAGCTATGGTGCTGTCACCGTGAAAAATACAATGGGGGCATTTCATATAACATGCAGCATCTGGCATCTGAAAATAGAGGAAAATACCTCTGAACAATGCTTGGTTTATGACTGTTTTTATGCTGGGTGACAGTTTTACCCTTGAACATAAGAGAAAGCTTGGATCAGAGAACCGTGGCACTATAAAAAGCTGATATACAGGCTTCAGTGTAATCTTTTGACTCTGGTGGAAGGATCATACCATTTTTAATCAGAAAGTTTCCGTTATTAGTATAAAACAATGTACTTTTTTCATTTCCATTGTATTCTTCCTCATAACACCACCAGTCAGCGGTTATATTCTGCAAACCTTCATAACTCCTGTGATGGTTCAGTCTTTTTCTTTTTTTTCCTTCTTTTTTTTTTTTTAAACCTCTTTACCATATTTATGAGAGCAGCTAAAGGGCCTTTTCATGCAACAATCTGGGAACAACCATTAACACTTGGAGATGGACCAATGGGAGCGAGCCATGTCTCGCTAGTCCTAGTTGGCATGAGAGCGATCCATCACGGCAGGTGATACTCGTTGTACTGTATGGCCCTGCGCTTCAGGGTGGTCTGTCCAATTCAACATCTGCATGAGAGACCCCAGCAGAGCAGCTATGTATGGGGCGGCTTCTGTGTGTATGTGTGTGTCTGTGTGTGTGTGTCCTGGTTGTTTTGGTGTTAAAGTGCTGCATTGTTAGTGTCTGGCCTCTGAATGGGTAGAGAGCAGAGACAATATTACACCACTAATAAAGCACTGCTTAGATTAATGCAGGAGGAAGAGGAGGGAGGAGAGTGACCAATGTATTGTATTTCTAGTATATTACAATTTATGATGTTGAAAATCAGTAGTCGCTTAAAAGCAAAGGCTGACTGCCTGCCAAGCATCTCAAGGTTTCTGGACTGAGTTTCAGGAGTGTTTACACATCCCGCCAGGACAGCTGTGAACATATAGAACAAGTGTCTGCGTGCGATTTTATATGAGGGTCACAACTACGGAGGCCCTGAAGGTCAAAACACAGCTACGTTTCAGGAAACACAACAACATTTCACAAAAAAACTACAATTTATATTTTGTTTTGTCAAATGTTGTAGTGTTTCCTGAAATGTTGCGGTGTTTTGACCTTCCGGGCCACCATACACAACCTTGCTGAACAATGTCAGATTTTCACAAACAAAAAAACCATCCTTCTTTTATTTGTGTGTGATTTTATTTGCACATACAGAACACGAATCTTGACATAAAATCTTATTTTAGGTTGGCAATCGTGCAGACTGAGAGTAAGGTTAAGGAGAATAAGGTTTTTCTTACAACAGCAGCGATGTGTAATGTGCATAGAGGGCTTATCTTTTAAATATAGCTGTAAGGATTCATTCAGTATCTTTAAATCCAAGGCTCAGCGTGACGAAGAGCCGCTTAAAGGTAAGGCCGTAAAAATGTGATATAGCAATGGACTGCCACTGACTGAGAGGCTGAGGGAGGACATAAACAAGACGGATGCCCGTCCCCTTTAATATAACATAAAGACGGAGCTAGAGAAAATAAAACACCCCATTGTAATGAAATGCATTTACTGCAGCACAGGCTTGAAATCAGGCAGAAGTGAGCACAAATGTCAAAAGAGCTCTCCTGTTGGGCAGAGCGGCAGAATTAAGAGGCCTGATATCTAATCCATTTCCTGTGAAACAGGCGATGTAGAGGACATCAAAGAGAGTTAAAGGGGATTCAGTGAGAGCTGTTGGAGTGGCGAGGTGGTGAAATATGGCACACTTGGTTCCTTCTCTCCCCCGGCACTGGGCCTTTGGAATAATTAGAGCCTAATTCTGTCTAATTAACGGACTCAATTACTCCTGAAGAAAGCTCATCAAAAAGATGGCGGGAAAGCAGGGAAGAGAATGGTAGCGTTTTTTCTTTAATTAATGAACTGAGTTGAATAACGGCTATGGAATTAAACATTTCCCCCAATGTGTATGAATTGCAAATTGGAGCATTTCTTCTTTTTTTTTTCTTTCTCCGAGACGGGAGCCCAGGGGCTAACGCTGCTGTCAAGTAGCTTTCTAAAAAGTCAAAGCGCCGATGCAGCACTAACAAATTACTTAAGATTACCATCTTTAGCACATGCAGAGGTCCTAACAAATGGCGATGAATTAATATGCCGTCTGTGTTCCAGCGCTCCCATTGGCTATGAGTTTCACCGATCCTAAAAGAGCCAATAAAGCAGGCACGAGTGTGAACTTTATGGAACACTTTTCTTCCTGTACAATTGGTTGTCTGTTGATTGCATATTTCACATCCTTGAGACGTTGATATAAGTCTTGTTAAATTACTCAGCTGAGATAGAGCTGTGCATACACAAGTGTTTTTAAGGGTTGAAAACTTTTTATGTGCTATCAGGGCCATGTGTGTGTGTGTGTGTGTGTGTGTGCTCAAAGTGCTGTGCTGTGCTCAGCAGCTTTAAAGGCCCAAGGGTCGGCTAAGCTAACTCACTGCCTCAGCACTCTTTAGCTCAGCTCCTCAACACATTCGCTGAGGCACTGGGAAACAAACTTAAAGGCCCAATATTATCACCCATATGTAGACGAGGAGAGCAACACAACGGCACAGGAGACATTTGTTGTTATCCTCAGTCTAACCGGTGGATTTCTGCAAACAGATCCTTTGCCAATAGCTACACAGCCGTGACTTTATAGTATAATATCGTGAACATGTGTGTTTTTAATGTATTTGTGTTTAAGGTTTATTATGGCGACAGTATTTTATACTTTGTTCGCTTTGCATCCCAACTGCTTCAAAGTCTCCAGTATGAGCTTTCAGAAGTCAGAAGAGACGACTCCGTGAAGTTGAATCATCCCACAGAATAATCAATTTAGCCGTTGTGTTCAATTAGCATTGAATAGGGAAGTCACTAAATACCAGTATTGATGATATTAAAAGATTCAATAAACATTGATATTGTGTTAATAATATACACATCAATATGGTGTAAATAATCCAGTGCAGACGTTTGGTCTTGTGGATCTTTTGTTCATCACTTCATCTGGTTGCCTTTTCATTATTCATCAAGTGTAATTGTCCACAGTTTTGTATTATGTTACACACTCTCTCCACCTGCCTACACTCGTACTTTGAGTGTCAATCACTTACCAACAGAACACACAATGAACAGTTCAAGATGAATTTGACTGATACCATTTTTTCCAAATTTTCTCTCTCTATATATATATCCCACTAATATCGTGATTGTGAATTATTTTGACCACAATTATTATGTAGTGAAAGTCTGATATCATGACAGCCCGAATACAGTACTTCAACTTAATTTGCTCAGAGTTTGATTCTTGGCTGTGTGTAGCTCAACATAAGTGTTTAATCTGCATAAAATGGAAAGAGAAATCCAGAAAAACAAAAAGCAAATGAAGGATTGAGTCTCAATCCACAAATAAATCATTTTAAATTAAAATTTAACATCACTGTAGTTAAATGCCTTAAGAATAAATTTACCCAAGCAGCTGGTAGTTAACTGATTATAGACCATTTTCTGCTGTAGTGGCTTTGTGCCATTTTATTCTCTTCTGCAATAAGTGGACAAATTAGAACAGTGAGAACATACAGTTTAGTTCATGAATCTATAGCACTGACATTATTATAAATCCCACTGACACTGTTCATTCATAAAAAAGCAAAGAGCAAACGATTTTTAAGCCTTTTGTTTAAATTAACTTCCATTTTAAAGATTATAAGTACAAAATACACATTTTTAACCACAGGAAATTTACTTTTTGTTTTTCTTTCTTTTTTTATTATAGAGAAATTGTTTCTCCTTGAGGTATACCCAGGAAAGCTAAAGATGCACATTTTTAGATTAAGATGCATTTTCAATAAAGAAATGTGAAATCAGAATTTTGTTTTCAAAGATAGTGTGTGTACCTTAAAGCAGCGATGTAAATATTTTTTTATGGTATCCCATGTAGAATATTTGCACAAATTCGATTAGGCTTTAACACTGAGGAGATTGTGTACATTTGCACATTTACATTTCTTTTGCTAGTTCATGTTACTTTCCAAAAAAAACCCCTCCCCAATAATGAGATTTTTGAAAACAATTTTTGACACTATAAATTAAGCAAAAAGGTTCATTTAAATCTATTGTGGGGTATTGTGGGGTAGACTCAAGATGACCACTTATAAAACAATTTTTGATTCAATCTTTCTTAATAAATATGATTTCAACATCAGTATTTTAAAGGTGGACTTAGCATGAGTAGTTTTTATTATTATTATTATTAATAATAATAATAGTAGTAGTAGTAGTAATAATAATAATAATAATAATGATGATGATGATGATGATAATAATAGATTTTTTTTGCCACTTAGTAATGAAATAATTCATTTATGAATTCTTTATTTATTAAAGACATTTGCTGGGTTACACTGTCAAAATTAGCTTGTTCCAGCTTCTTATATGAGAAAAACTTAATATTTTTGTGTTTTGGGCTGTTGGTATGACAAAACAAGCAATTTAAAGACATCATGGCAATTTTTAGACATTTTATAGACTAAAATGATAAATTGATAAATTAACGATGAACCTATTCTATAGGTTTTCCTGTTCCTTATTCCCCTTAACTGGCGTATCCAGAAAGATACAGCTATCAATACTCAAACTAGCCTAGTAATGCTAAAGACCTGCAGAAATGTTAACTTAACAGGGTCCTGCCTCATGCTGTTCACTTTCTGCTTTAGTATTTTTCCAGACAAAAAGACAAAATACACAGATTTATGTTTAAAAGAAAGGGGGAAAAGAAGAAGACGAAAAAAAGGAAAAAACACTGTTAAACTTCTGAGAGGCGTTTTCTTCATTTGGTGTTAGATGTGCCATGACACGCCTTGTTTACATTTGGAATTGGGAAAAAGGACTTTCAGATCATCCAATTAAAGTTGTACCCCTCCAGAGACCCGATGCCCTTTCTCTCCTCAGCTTATTGGGCAGCACCCACTGAGAAAAAGCATTTGACTGCATTAACAGAAAATGAGGCCAACTTCCTTTTGTTCATTAAAGCGCCGTTCTGAAGATGATAAAATTGATAACAGTCAGCAGCATGTATTTCCAAATTTGCGCTCTTAATTTGACATTTTTCATCTTTTGGGAGATTGGTGGTGGTAATTGAATACATTTATAAAAACAAAAACAGATATTGCTATGGCTCGACTAGCAATATAAAAAAGATGTATCATAGCCTGCTATTTCAGCTCTGTCTCCAATGATCATCGTTTAGGAGCACCTACTGTGTTTTTAATATCCTGTAAATCTAATTAAGAAGCAATGCTGCGGTTTTTGGGGTTGTGTGCAAACAAGTTGTTGGCCCACGACACCGTTGTGGATGCAGAAACTGAAATTAGAAACAAACTAAAACAAACAAATGCAGCCCCTCATAATTGCTCATGTAAAGATGTTAAAATCAATAACAAGGGCATTTTGTTAGTTTAATCACTTTCCACTCACTTTGTTTGAACTGTGGGGCTCGTATCTCTGAGCGGCCCTCGTGTAATTTTAGACCAGCTGAAGAAGAGTTGGACTGTTTCAGATCTTTCAGAGCATTACTCAACCTAAACACACTTAAATCGCTGGAGAAAAAAAACAACAAAAAAACAATACAGATGGTTGGGGCATCCCATCTGTTAAAGAAATGGTGCAATCTCAATCCTGAGGGGTGTTTCACTTTTAGACTGAATAGCATGTGGCGGGACATAAACAGTATCCTAGCTTATAAAAAGCTTCACTGGTTTTACCATTTGTAATTAGCAAAAAATAGACACCAGTAATTTGCCCTCTTGTAATAGCCTGCAAGAAGTCATTAGTTCATCACATTAGTTTGCAAAGTTCAAAGATAATTCTGGACGATGGAGAGTGCCATACATACCTCGGACTGGTAATGAGGCTTCAGCTGAGAGAGCTGAGATGTTGATGGAGATGCAACGTAGAAACCTGTTTGTTGGGGAGGGAATCAAAACTTCTTTCACTTGCTTCTTGATTTTATTGCATTCGATGCACCGGCAAAGGCAAGGACACACACCAGCAAGCTCGCAGATGCACACAACAACAACAACAACACACACACACACGCACACACAAAGGGGCAGGTTCCACTGGGGGGCATCCATCTTATGGTAAGCACAGCTGAACCATTAACCTCATTAGTATAATGGTCACACATGAGTGGAATGCAGTTCCATGCTTCATGATGGCAAATTGATGCTGATACACCCCTAATGTTGCTTTGATAAATATAGGCAGGAACAGGGAACTCACACAAAACTGGTATATATCATTGTTAATGAAAAAAAGCAACTGCAGCCATTAAAGTCTCCTGGCTTCTGATGGAGGTCTGTTTACAGACGGGGAACAAGGCGAGGCGACAAAGGAAGCGAATGAAGCTGCCGAGAAGATCAAACAAGGCATCAGGGTGCGCTCGTTTTCATGGATTCAGTGAGGGGTTTTCTTTTTACCTACTTGCGTGGACAGAACTCATTTGACATTCATTTTATGCTTCTAACAAGCTTATTAAACTTATACCCCCCCCTCCCACACACACACACACACACACACTCACACTCAGAATGACCTGTAAATCCTTTAAACCATAAAGATTCTTTGCTGCATTCGTAGCCTTTTGGGGTGAACTTTAGTCCTGGAAAATGAGTCAAACTAAGAGCCTCAGAAAGACAGTCAGTGCGTCCACGGTGCGGTGCACAGGCCGTCTGCCATGACGAGGAGCGCGTGGCTCAGGCTGCGCCCCAGTGTCCTGCAGGCACCCTGTTAAAAATGTCACTGCAGGGAACGAAATGGCCGCCCCGGGGCATCACGGCCCCCTTTTTTCCACGGAGATAGAACACAAATTGCATCCTGGCAGTCACGATGGCTCTCCAAATGTTAGATTTCAGAATCATTTCCTCCGCCCAGTGGCCTCGGAGAAAATAAATAAAGAATATGTTTATAAATATAAATACATTCAGAGGCGGCAAAACGTGTCCGATAGGGCAGTAAATGATAACACAGCAGGGAGCTATGTGCAATGTGTGTTTATCCCTTTGGAAGGCAATGACCTCCATCCCTCCTGACATTTCCCCACCGCCCATCCCCAGTCGACACCAATGGGGGTAGAGTGTGTGTGCATGTGTGTGTGTGTGTGTGTGTGTCTTACTACTTTACAAGAAGCTAACACAACATGCCCCCGAGAGGTACCCTTTTCAGCCCGAGCCATAAAAACCACCAGCTTCAGCAGCCTTTGGAATCATTCAGGATGAAACATCGGCAGTTCGGTATTAACTGTTTTTGATAAATCACTTTTATGAGAAATGTTTGGAAAACAAACCAGGGATAAACTGCAGTGGGCAACGGCGAGTGAACTGAAGGAGAAAAATGTCTCCACCGCATTTGGATAGACATGTTCATTAGTCTTGCTTACTAACATATGGCACGGGGATGAAACAGAGCTGCTCGTCCAATGAAAAGTGCAGTTTACGATGCTAAAGCACTCGCATCTTATAGGAATTCACAGCAGACAAACAAGACAAAACAATAAGAGAAGAGCGTGAGGTGATAATATGAGAGGGAGAGAGAGAGAGAGAGGATGGGAACAGGAAGTTGTTGCACCACTCCTCCTACTTGGCCTTATGCCAAGGCTCCAGTTTGGGTTGGATCCCTGAAGCATTAGCATCACACATTCAAGCTGTTTCAACAGCCTGAGCGCTAACGGGCTAATGGGCTAATGGCTAATGGGCGCAGGCTCCATCTCGACAAACCTGCACGATAACACAGACACGAGACAACATGGCAACAAAAACTGCGCCATCATTAATGAATCTGTGGGAATGCCAGAATTAGACGTGTAAACTTGTTTTGATGACATCTGCCTGGCTAATTTTAATTATGGAAGACAAAGTCAGAATAACATTCAAATGTGGCTCAGTTGATTAATTTACTTGTTTACAATCCCCCAGTTTGCTTTATTGATGCTTCACGAGCTGTAAGAACAACATGTGAACCTGCAAAACAAACACCTGCCTTGTATGTGAGGTGGTGAGAAAGAAGCTAGCTTTTAATACAGCTTTAATTCTTTGCTAACACAAATACTGCATTGGCATTCCGTGTATACTGTGTTTGTGTGTGCAGTGCATTAAAAAAACTGGGATGATTTTTATTGCAATACCTAGTACCATTTTCTAATAGGACACCTTTCTAATGTAATTAACAACTAAAGGGCTACTGACAATCTTCAACAAAATCAATTTATTATCAACCTATCCACATTTTTAACTGCAGTCTTGTCAGATGGCTTTTTAGAATGTCAGAAAGTATTTATTAAGGACTTATAGCTACATTATTACCGGATAGGATTTTTACAAATACGCCCAGTATGAAGGGTGACTTTTTAGGTATCCATTTCCTGTTATTGTTTTATTTTGTATTTTTTGGAGGAAAGACATGTTTGAGTTATTATTCAACCCCATTGATGGCAACTTTAATAACAAATCTAATACTAATTTAATAATAATAATCTGTGAGCCAGAATAAGCTTCTCATAACATTAAAGATAATGAGATTTTTGCACTTTGATAGTTACTAAAAACATGCAACCACAATAATACATCAAATCACTTAAACCTAATTTTAGAAAATGTTATTATAAACCCTCTCTTTCATTCATTCATTCATTCAGCTGTTAATCTGGACTGCTCTGTATTGGCCGAGTGCACTGGTTAAGTTGCCAGTGGTGTAAACTACTGCTATCTAGTGGTGTGAGGAACCATTACACTGCAGGCGTAACCAGTTTCTCCCGCAGAGGATTCTCCACACATTTATCTGATGTCACATGTGTTGAAATCAGTGAATCTCTCTTCGTGTGACACATTTTTTTCTATCTGTTGTGTTTAAATCAATACATAAATGTAGGAAAAAAGTGTATCTTCAACTCACAGCAGTTTTGTGTGTAATTTCCCTCTTATAACTAATGCCACAAATAAGAAATAATTTTCTAAAGAAAAGGACGACATGGAGGCCAAATCCTGCTGTAATGGTAGTGTTTCTTTTCCCACCCCATGACACCATGTTAATATCACATACAGACAGCGGACAAATTAAAGGGTAAACCTCAATAAATAAATATTAAAGCCCCGAAAACTTTGTTTGAATCTTAGGTTGGTGTTTCTAAGGTGTATATTTGTGAATATATACGCAGCAATCAAAGTTTAAGATATCCATATCTTAAACTTTGATTGCTGTGGAGAGTCTATCTATGGAGAGTTTAATATATATTTTTAAAAAAAGCTAATTTGCTTCATCAGGTCGGTGTGGGTGGTTTGACTGACCTCAACCTAAATGAGCAGATTGGTCCAAGATTTTGGAAAAAAAAAAGAAGATTTTAGCACATTTCTCTCCTGATTGCCAACGTTCGTCTCAGACAGATGAGACCCAAAATCTCAGTGTAAAGGTGCCTTTATTCAGCGCTCTCCATCATCTTCAAAGCACCAAATGAGGGAATATCTTTTCATATGTTCATAGTGAGTCGACGTGGCCCCAGAACCTTTTTTACCACGCTTTATGTGCAATGCTACATTTTCTTTTTAACCATATGTATGTTTGCGTAGACAACTGGCTGCACAGTGAACAGAACTGTTCACATACTGATGTACTCTGCACGTTGCTAGAGGATTGCTAGAGGATTCAACTCGAGGGCACACAAAAGAACTCAAACTATATAGAACATCCAGATTAAGCATGGCGACACTCGAGGAGGTTACTAAATGAAGTCACGCCAGAAATAGTGACAGTAGCAACATGTTTATAACTGTTCAATGGAAATCGTACAGATTGGGGTAATTCTGGACTTGGTCTTTTCACTTGTCTTCAATACTTTCCGCCTGTGTTGATGCTGCTGATGTGCCTACTGACTCGTGACCCTGTCACATCCCCATACTGCCCTTAAACTGTCCCTAAAGTTCCTGTGTAGTGTTGCCTTCTGAGGACGTGCACAACCAACGCTCCAAACTGAAGCAGGGTCTGCGAGACTGCCATCATTCACACACGTAGCTCGAGACAAGTACATCTCTGGCTTTACCCATCTGCATTGTGTACCACTGTGAACAACTATTACTAACTACATCACACCTCACACATGCTCTGGCTCCAACAATGTTGTCGTATAATCTTTGTAAAGTTTTGTAGGATTTATTAGACGAAACATCTGGGATAGGGTTTCTACTGGACCCTGTGATCGTTGCTGTCAAAACACCTCTCCCTCTGATACAAACTCTCACCACCTCCACCAGCTCTGAAACCCTCATGCCACCCAACTACCACACCCCCACCCGAAGTGACATCTCCATTGTCCCCCCACCCCCACCCCTCCTTTCATGCCCTCCTCCTGCTCTCTAACTGAAGTGTGGCGGGAATGAGTGATGAGCCAGTGTTTGGGTTAACGACAGGGACGGGGTGTTAAACCTGAAGTGTTTAATTAACCCCACAATGGGCCTGCCTGTCAGCCCGTGCCCATTCCGTCTTGATGGAGACTTCAGATCACCCACCGACTCTCTCCTCTCTCTCTCTCTCTCACACACACACACACACACACACACATATATGCACGCACGCACACACACAGAGTCAGTGTGCACCCTCAGCACACTTACAAATTCACACGAACGCACTCAGGCACATAGGCCCATGGAGACACACATAATGGCAGGTGCGCACACACACACACACACACACACACACACACACACACACACACACACACACACACACACACACACACACA
>JBBPCS010000283.1:10217750-10230846 GCA_037974645.1 Hollardia meadi
CGCGCGCGCACACACACACACACACACACACACACACACACACACACACACACACACACACACACACACACACACACTGATTCATCACACATAAACACACAACCCAGTCTGGGAGGGGGAGAGGATGAGGGGAGGGGAGTAAAGTGATAATGCTCCGGCACAAACGCAAGATTGCTTTTTTTTTTTTCCTCCTCCCTCTCCTTCTCTAAAGTCCATTTTCTGGGTCACTGCATTGCATTCATTACTGTCTTTGAAGACATTGGGCTGGGAAGGAATAATGCTTCCCTTTCACTCGCGTTGAGAGAGAGTAGAGAGTTGTGAGCACCGGAGTCAGGGCCAGAGGCCTGGGAGGGAGGAGAGGAGGGCGGGGACACGGTAATATGTGACATCTTTATCTGGTTTTAATTTCAGTCATAAATATTGAATGCTTTATTTGCTCATCTGCAGCTGCCTCCACTCAGTCAGTGTTTGTGTCTTTTTGTTTTCTGCTCTGCCAGCAATGGCCATGTTTCTTATGTTGTAGCTCGGGGCTAAAGCAATAGGATTAGGTAACGATTTTTCCATTTTCAAATGAACTCCAAAATGGACTTTAGCCGGTTGAAACACTAAAGATCCAGCGTGCGGCTCCCCTCCAGATTGAGTGAATATGAATAAAAGCATGATTTAAAATACTCTCGTCTCAGATCTACATCAACAGACCGGGAGGAGAGAGGCTACCGGCCACTCTCTGAGAGGGTGACACTGACATAGCAAGCATTATGGGAGTCATCTCATCCCCTGGGTGAATCAATAGGTGCCATATGACAGTGGCTCACCCATCAAGTGGTGCGGTGACTGGGGGTGCAGCTGGAAATTTGCTTAAAGCCTACACCAATTAACTTCAACATGACAGATTCAGGCAGCCAATGAGTGAGCGCTGCGCACTCTGCCGCCTGCCCGACTGGGTAGGGAAACCTCAGCTGTTAGACTGATGGTGGGCTGCTTTTGTGTGTGTGTGTGTGTGTGTGTCCTTGCATGCATATAAGCATCAGTACTTGTACATTTGCGTGTGCATGCCAAGGCGAGGTGTGTGTGTGTGTGTGTGTGTGTGTGTGTGTGTGTGTGTGTGTGTGTGTGGGAGGGGAGGTGATGGTGGGGAGTTAAATCTGCAGTGATTCAGGCCCTGCTCTCGCTCCTTAATGATGATGTCAATCTGTGAAAATGCACGCACACATTGGAGCTGTCAGGGCCTCATCAATCAGAGAGGGGTTTGTCAAAGGAGCCCAGGCCCAGATTAACGAGGCGGGGACAATGACGGCAGCCCATTTGCATAGAAAATTACCCTCATCTTTAGGAAAGTGATAGCATCAAGGAACAGAGGCTGAACAATGGGGATGTTAGTGGGCGTTGTTGCAGTGGTTATTGAGGGACGAAAACACTTTTGATGTCAGAGTTTTGTATTTAACTCATGTAATTAGAAGATTTGGTTGCAATGTTTTTCATGAAATTTACCCTTGGATACAAACGTCTGATATTTCAGCTGTGATAAATTGACTTAATAGTCAATATGGAGGCGAGTACGCTGAGTTGTTTTTGCACTTTTCACTGCTGACTCCACATTCGAACCTCCCCACAGAACACACCGTATAACCCCTTTTTGTCCATTTGCCTTCCTGTCCAAATGAGACAGTGATGAATCAAGTGGGTTTAAGCTCCGTTTTTATGAACTCCTCCAAGAATACACGCCGAGTCCATCTTTAGCAGCAGCTCCAGCGAGCGCTCCTCCCTCCCAGCTCACTCCATTGTCAGGCGGAGGAGACAATGGTTAAAGCTACATATTAACTCGGCCTGTTGTTTGCAGCTATTCTGCTCTGCTGCCATCTGGCTGACACACAAGACAGTAAGGGTCAGGTCACCTGCAGGGACAGGCCAGAGTACATTAGGGCATACTGGTTCCTGTGTGTGTGTGCGTGTGTGTGTGTGTGTGAAAGAGGGAGTCAAAAGGAGAATTGTGTCGCTTGTGTAGAGCATTTGTGGTGTGGGAACTGAGGTTCACAGACAGTTTGTGTGAGAAACAGAAACTGTTTGTGAAAGTGTGTGTTTGGTGGGTTTATGCACCCGAGTACATGTGTGCCCATTTACATTTGCACCTGTGTCAGAAAAGAAAGTGACTGGGTACACTTTGTGTCATTGTGTTTGTCCTTTCACCACCACAAGAGAAAGTGTGTGCGTGCGTGTGTGTGTGTGTGTGTGTGTGTGTGTGTGTGTGTGTGTGTGGTGGCAGGGGGCCTTCCTCACTGAGCGAGAGAAGGACAGTTAAGGTGTCACCGCCATGATGGAGAGGGTCCTCCTTCACAGGAGGCCAGCAGCTGCCAGGTTTTCAGCAGCTTGTGCAAAGGACTCCACATAAGTAAGTCGTCAGAGGTTTGGCCAATGTGTGAAGAAAAGGTAGAAAACCACAAGATTTACAGCGGAGGTCAAAGGTCGGAGGTCAATGTGCGGAAGGTCAGAAGGTGCACTTTCTCTCGCGCGCACACACACATGGACACACTTCACAGCACTGGTTAAAGCTAATGTGGAACAATGCGGTTTGTTCACTTTATCCGTGCGGGTGTCTTTATATTATGTAACGTCAAAGAGCAAGAGGACATGTAAGTGTTTCCTTACTTGAAAGTAGTTCAAATGAAAAAAACGTTCACAATGTGGATTATCCAGAGTAACCAGGACCAAACCAAAACTATTTGGCAAGGCCTTAGCTGGGATTTTAGAAATGCTGAGGTCCTCATGACCACCACCTCCGCTGCAAAAATAAAGTTTCTAAAACTGTTTTATTATTTGGATTTTTTCCTATATTTTCTTACCTGCTTGCTTATATTTTTGGCAGTTTTTTTTAAAATGTAGCATTTGTACCTGAAATTCCTCCAGATATCACTTGTTACTCCCTGTAAAATGTAGTGGTCTGTTCCTGCTGGAAAAATAGTGACTTCTTCATCAATGTGTTTATTTTGTTGGCCTGAAAATGGTGAAATGTAAATACTACTGGCTCAGAAAATACATTTCCAGAACAAACAAGACATCAGTGTCCTCAGTGGTAAGTACGGCCCTGCTATCTGAATAGCTAGAGGTTGTTTTTTTTTAAATAATTTGGTTGAACTAATAGATATATGGCCTTAAAAAAGTTTGTGGGGATACTTTTCTCTCTATATATATCTATATCTATCTATATCTATATCTATATATATATATATACAAAGTGAAACCAGAGGACCACTCACTTCTCTGCCATTTTTTAAAAACATTTTTTTAAAGTCATATAAGAACCAAGAGTACAAGTTTAAATCCTTTCTACTACATTTCAAGCTTGACCTTTAAATCTACTTAGAGAAAAGTGTCCCCACAAACTGTATTTAAGGCCAGTAAATAAATAAATAGCCTCATTAATCACAACTAGATCAGAGTAGACACTTTTAACACCCTGACAGTCGACTTGGCACCCACCCTTATTACACTGTCATGGACCAATAAACACTCGTGCCAGCGCCACTCCACCAATCAAACATCTGGCATTAGCAGGTCGTTAGGGAGGATGGCGAATCAGATCCCTCACTGAGGGAAGGGAGGGGACTCGGCTTCATGCCCGGACCCTCCTAATCTCACCAATGGGAATGCAGCACTGCTTGTAATCCAATTAAAGGAGCGTAAGGGTTTGTTAGACAGTGTGTGTTAATGTAAGCACTATCCAATATACTCTGGGCTGGTAACAGCATGACTGGGGATACACTTTGGTCCATGGAACATAGGAGCAGTATACAGCTGCAGGGGCTGCTGTGGAGACCATCTCAAACCAGGCTTGTGAATACTGCTGACCTTTGGTTGTTCCTCTTCAGGCATGATGACGAAGACAAAAGAGGACTTGCGAGAGGAAGAATGAAGGTCATACACAAAGTCATTCAACATACCCATACAATATAGGCCTGTGACAGTATATTAACAGTATTTTCTAAAAGGAGGATGCATGTAGACCCCAGAAAAAATGGCTTAATTGTAATCTCTCATTGTTATTCAGCCCCATTCCCTGTGTAAATGTACAGTTGTGCATCTTATTTGCATTTTCTACATAGCATTTAATAACTGCAGTAATTGCAGTCACTGCAAAAGTGAATGTTTTCTCACACTGGCACCTCCCATTTCCTCCGATCTGGCAGCTGCAAGTGAACACACTGCATCTGACACGGAGGAACTTAATCATATATTCTTTTTTCTCTTTCCCAGATGCACCGAATTGAACTTAATTAGATGCTACATCAGCTCAGCAAGGGGCTGCATGGCAAATCTTATTAAGAAAAAGCAGTGTGTTTCTCCATCGCTCGCTGATTCCTTTACATCTTGGCGTCTGTGGGAGAAAACCCCGCTGAGGCGTATTCTCCAGCCCCTGTAACTAATGACGGCGTTGCCCAGATCTGACAGTGAGCTGTGTCTGTATATTGTGCTTAATATCATAATAATAATGAGAGCAAATTAGAACAATCAATTTCCGTGGCTGGTTGTTGATTGGAGGAGGAGGTGGAAGTGACAGGAGGTGATCCATCATCCTCGGCCAGTCACATTAAGGAGAGCGCTGTGGAGCAGGTGGGCTGGGCTGGAGGCCAGCCGTAGCCAATGGGAACGGCCGGGAGAGGAGGAGGGAGATCCATTACACCTCAAATCAAGTGCTAATGTGAAGTGGGTGAAACACAGAGCGAGAGGAGGAAAAAGAGGAGCGAGAGAGAGGATGACAGGGTGTCTCTGAGACTTATGACTGGTTCAAGTGGGCTCTGGAGTGTGAGGATTTGTCTGTTTACCTGCCTGTGTCTCCATGCACTCTTTAGCTGGAACCGCTGATATTTCACAACAACATCAGCTCAATGCTAAATCAAAGATAACACCAAAATACACCTTTTCTTTCAGTCAGTAATCACGTTCACACAGTCAACATGAACTGCAGCTCGAGTCCCACAAGGGGTCACTGAAATCTCACTTCCTGAAAATTCCTCCAGAGCTCTCTCCATCTCTCACATGTTCACCAGCACAATGAGGCAGTTATGTCACCGAATCATGTTCCATTTGCAAACACACAGTATAAACCCAGACACTAAATAAGCATTAAAAAAAAGTCCGCCATTAACTGCTGACAGTTGTGCGTGAGCAGTGAGCAGTGAGAGAGCTGCGGTAACAGTTGTGAACATAATTAGCGTGGCATGGAGGCTTAGTTGATGACAGTCACTCCACTCTTCATGGTTTTTAAATTTAGGAACTCTATCCTGAGTGACCTCACACTTCATTTCCCTAACCCACTTTCGTCATTCACACCAAGAAACACCAGCCACCGCTCAACACTTAATGTCCCAGACCTCTCTTGGAGTCACTCAACTAGAGCCAAAACTCCTCCGTTTGAAAAAATCGGAAAAACTAACATTAAGTGCATTTCCACCTTTTATCGGCTCATGTCGGAGTCTTTCTCTCTAATCCCATCTCTGCCAAATGATGGCATGGGGCAAGTATATTAGATTTCATCAGCAGCCATCAATCATGGCCGCACTTAACACGATCAGCTCCCCAGTTTATTCAGAGCGAACAATGGGGGACAGGCACGTCCTGCCTGCAACAGAGTAAATGAGGAATTTAAATACTGCACAAGAGACTACGGCGGCTCAGAGGGGGCTGACTGATTAAAGGCCACAATATCTGCTTTTCTAGGCAGATGATCTGTCAACGGGACGCAAGGAGAGGTTTATTGAAATAATGGGCTGCTAATGTGAGGTTATACTGTGCTTGGAGCACACTCACACAAAAGCTTGTGAGAATACTCATTGTAGCAACACATCTTTGCAACGTATGTGCACGAAAGAATCGACCCCTTAGCGAACACGCGCAGTCTAATTTTCACGTTTTGCACACACATGCACATGCTCGCGCCACGTATCGCAGCATAGCATCCCCTACTGTCTGCTATCGATGGGCAATTTATCAAATGCCATCTCATTCACTGTTGAGAGGAAATTAAATCATGTAGTTCCAGATCCTAATTATGATCATGAGATGTCCCTCTTGTAAATTATGTCAGTGAGACAGGGTTTTTTTTTTCTCACAGCATTTTATTTGTCAATGTGGACGTCTCTCTCTCTCTCTGGTTTTTCACCTGATCATTGTGTTAATGAGCAGACACAATCTGATACTGAGGATGGTAATAGAGGCAGTGAAGGCTGGAAGAATGTCCTTGTGATGGAAAGGTCAACAGATTGCTATACTGTGGAGAAGTTTGGGTGGGGAAGGGGAATGAGTTGTGTAGCTCTTGAGCAGGGAAATGATTAGGGGATGCCCGGGGATCATGGTAACCCTTTTTGTTTGAGCATTAATAACTCAGCGGTTGTTCATGCTACAGCTCTCACACTTTGACACATGACACCCACACTTTGACCTCTTCTACACACTCACAGACTTATGTGAGTTAATGTCAAATACAAAGAGTTCCATTGTTACAACCTACCCGACTATTGGATGAGTTGTAAACACTAGCTGGGTATAGATGGATGTAACACTATTAAAATTGAGGCAAAAACTTGATTGGACAGTTTTGAATAAGGTGAACAATTTGAAGTGACAAAAAGTAACACACCTGACATGACGTGGGTGTACGTGCGTGTATGTCTGTATGTGTGTGTGTACGTGTGGTCAGATTATGTCAGATTATGGTTCAATCACTGTTACAGTTGTTGCAAATGCAGATGGCTGCCCCTGGGGTGTCAAAAATTGTCAGGAGAAGATCATACTACTGACGTATCTCACGTACGTATCATGTTTCGTAACTTATGTACGTATGCAACGTACATTCAAAAGAAAGCAACATTTGGTGACACATGGGACTTAAACCGTGGTCTCCTGGGGGGAAGTGCCTGTGTTTGACCACCTCCCCATGTGGGACTTTCTCACTCTCTATACCCATACACTAGAGGAGCACCTCCAGAACGGACGCTTCAGAGGTAACTAAGCATCATATTTAAAAGTGAAGGGCCACTGCGTCTTCAAAGGGAGAGGTTATCCTTATCAGTGAAGGAAGGAATGAATAATAATGCACACATAACAAAAAAATAAAGTCGAAATTATACGTCTGCCAGAGCACGAGGGTCCACAGAGGGTCCACAGAGGGTGTACGCGTAGGCTATGTGCTGACGTAGGGGTCGCACAGACTTGTTCATGGAAGCCACAGGATACGTCTGTGCATGTGTGTAATGTGTCCTCCAAGTGTGACCCTAAATAAATAAATAAATAAAATGATTTGACAAAAAAAATTTTTTTTCTCAAGTTAATGTGTGATGTAATTCTGCATGATAAAGCTTCAATCTATCTTTCCACTGTAAAGCTCATGATGATGATCACTATTGTTGACACTGTGTCTGAGAGTTTGACTAAACTCTTTGCTCATTTTTGTGGTCTTCGGTGAGGAAATAAAGATGGTGTTTCTGATTTCCAATCCCTGTTTATTACAAAACATTCAGCATGCCATTATACACCTTTACCTAATAAAGTTGTCATCACTGCAGATCTTTCCACTCTTATCCAATCTTCCTGTCCTCAGAATATATTATGGCATTGCACAGAAGTGTTCTTTTGTCCTGTTTGCAGCATAATTAATTTTTTACACAGAAGCAGCATGGTGCCACGGATATTTCACTGTCATAGAAGTCATATGACACAAGCCATTTGACTAGTTTCAACTTGGCCCATTGAGTTTAAATTTTGAAGGTTCAATGGTTCATCGGTTATGTATCGGAGGAGACTGTACTGTAACAGGAAATATCAGCAGGGAGGAGAAGTTTGATGGAGGCACCATCAGGCTGGTGAAATGATACCAAAAAACATAGATCACAGATTGTTTATATTTTATTTTATTCAACCTGTCTCCATAAATAATAAAGGTCAGTTTGCTGTGTACTTTGTATCAAGATCAGCCACTAAAGATCCAGGTTTGGTCCTTTGAAAGACACATGACTAAACCCTTACTTGAGGGAGCAGCAGCTGGTGTCAATGCATCACTGGCATAAACAGGTGTAGGCCTAATGGTAAAAAGTGCGACTTCACTAGAAGCAAATGAAATGCCATGTGTTTGCTTCACAAATAATACAACATTTATACCATGAAATCACAATGAGTGCAAGAGACATATGTGAAACGGGGGGCACTGAGACCAAAGTCCATGAAGAGGTGACCAAACAGGAGCGCATGCAAGACAGTCATGTGTCAGGAAGTGATGCAGAGCATATCCGTTTTAATTCACACCATTCATTTTTTTGCTTTGTACGTGTAACAAAATCGCAGGATGAACCTCTCGGTCGGGGGATTTTTTTTTTGTATGAAAGGCTATAAGGAATACTTACTGTACATTAACCATCGGCTACTATGATGTACTGGAACATGGAACACATTTTAAATGACACACATCATTATTCATTGAGCAACAAACAAAGTCGCAGAAACCTGTACTAAGAAATATCCACATCATTTTCTTCTTCTTTAAATTAGGTCCATATATACTTACAGGTGAGCGAGGAAAAGGGAAATCATATATGCTGGATGATATAGGATGAAATGCAGACTGGGCAGCATTGTCTGCGATGGTGCAGGAGATGTACACAAATATTGGACTAGACATTTGAAACCAGCCTGTTTGTGTCCATTTAATTTTTGTGGAATAACAGCACTTCTCATCAGTTATTGTCTTATCTTATACAATCATGCAATTTGATTTTGATCTCTAAGTAAATCATCATGAGCTCTAAAAAGTGTCGAGACTTCTGCAACCACCAAACCTTGGGGTGGCACGCCAAAACCAAAAGCCATCACTGAATCTCAAGAATTTTATTATGCTGTTGAGACTAGTTGAGAACTATGTCAAGATAAGAGTTTAGGAATCGCATACTGATACTTGGGTTTCTTATTTTACGGTTAATGTTATCACTTCTGGAACATGAACCCTGGGGAGTGGATTCTACAGCTCTTCCTGGGTTTAGTATCTAAAGCATCAATGTCTGGGGTTTGTAGACATCTAAAGTTATCAGTTTTTGTTTTCTCTCCTTTAAAAGTTCCTTTTACGGTTGCCAGTGAACCATGGGCCTCCTTAAAATACCAGTTTTTCTCAGGTTTGGACCCAGCAAACAACAAAATTGAGATTGCAACCAAAAGGACATAATTCCTGTTCAGAGAGGATTTCTGTTTCACTGTCCACAGAATAACATTACAACAACTAAAATAACCATGTTTGAACGACTGGGTTAAATTCTTGATTATAAAATAAAAATATTCCAGTTTAAAATCTAACAGACAATATAGGGCTGTGTCTAAAATTAGCAGTGCCAGTGGTGGACTGAGATCCCTTACTTGGTAGTAATACCATATTATTAAAAGTAAAAGTCCATTAAAAATTCAACTTAAGTGAAAGTGCTCAAGTATTTTCAGCCAACGGTACTGACAAGTTTCAAAAGTAAACATGCTCATTTAGCAGGATGGCTCCATCGGGTGTTAATTTATGGTCCCAGGGGGATCTTTAATCTGTTGAGCAGCAGAGTGTCTGCCTGGACTGTCGGTAGCCTTTTTCAGAACCTTTTTACCCCTCCCCAAACCCCCTGCTGCCAAATTGGTCCCCTCCAAGTGTGAGTGACTGTTATAACATAGTAAAGGGCGAGTGGGCGCTATATTTTTCTTTTCGGGATGGCGAAGGCACCCTACTCATGCCTTCGCCATCCTAGGAAAAAAAAAGTTTATCTTGCAGCGCACAACTGAATGATGCACATGAGAGGGGCTTTAGAAATGGGTCTAAGCCGCATACCAGCGCATAGCCTGGACAGTGTAAAATAACACACAATTCAAATCTATTGCAACAAAATCTTAATGCTTATCAGCTAACTTTAGGTAGTTTACTCACCAGGATAATCCACTGAATTGTAAAGAAATGTCCAACGGAGTTCCATCCTGATGACAACTTCTCTCTGAACAGCCAGTACTGCCAGTTCCACTCAGTTTCACGTCATGGAATTCTTTGGTTAGAAATGTCTAATTTCACTCTGAGCTTCTGTCTCACACACCTGCCTGCCTTGCGTGAGAAGGCTAGAGGCTTTGCTGTGCAGCAGCCCAGAAAGTGCCTACCAATAGCCTTGTAGCGAAGGAACATCTGTAAATTAGGACTACAGAAAATAAGCAGGGTCACTAATTATCTGTGCATAAACTCCGCTCCCCCTCGGGGGCACCATTGCACCCCTGTGAAAATGTATTGGGCTGCCAATGCCCCTAATGTTTGCAAACCCTGAAAACGCCTCTTGGTTATTACAGTTAGTCACAGGCTGAGTAATAGCTGCGTGCATTTTGAGAAGCAGGACCACTTGACTCGTGATCGCTGGTGTACCGGGGAAATCGATTCACGGGACTGGTCTGCTCTCCCATGATTGGTTGGGAGTTTGACAAGTTAATTAATGCGCCTCCTCTCCGTCACACGTGCATGGCTGAAAACTACAAATGTTGATGCACCGAGACGAGTTCGAATAGTTTTTACAGATGAGCTGTTTCTCATCTCAGACCAGCAGAGCACACACTGGGAGCACTTATTAATGGTTTAAATGGCGGAGGAACTGCTGGAAAACCATGCAAACATCAGGACGGTGAGTGTTTATATAAGAGTTTGGAAATGCTCTCCTTTAGAGGTGATTGACTTGTTATTAACTCTCTACATGGGGTTACTGTTTTGTCACTTTTAACAAAGTCTATTTGATATCATTTTTAGTCACATCCTTTTTTTGAATTATCTTGGGAGATTCTTCCATTGAACAAAATCAATCAAGGCCAAGTGTATTTGTACTAATTTATCCATGAAAATAAAAAATGGTTCAGAATCATGGTTCATACCAGTCGAGTTGTGTTTTCTGGAGTTTTTTGTTTTTTTTGGGATACATTTCTGACAAAAAGTTAGTAGATCTCCGTGACACAGATAGGCCTACTCAAAATTAATTTTTAAAGCAAACATAAAGACAATAAAAAAATAAATAAAATAGGCTTAGTCTTAAAAATAGTTGCCCAGTGCAGCTGATGTGAAAAGCTGCATACCTCACAGATAATCAATCCTAATTGAATGCAGACTGGGCAGCATTGTCTGTTATGAGCTCCTTTCACATGTTGTCGTTGAACTCTCTCCGGCCTATTACAGGCTAAATTAGGTTTCTTTAAGGCATCTATGCTGTCATTGTTCAGTCAGAGCAGATGGGTTCCTCCTCTGTCTGCTCTTTGTACTAACATGTTACATGTTCCCAATAGTACATTCCTTTTGGCTTGGCTGATGTGTAAGAAAAGGGTTTTTTATTTTATTTTATTGAAATGATGAAAACACCACAGACTTGTTATTGGTGGGGTTGTCTTGTGGTCCTCTGTGCAGCTACCAGTTTTCTCCATGCTCCATCCAAAGGTGTGCACATTCAAAAACACATTATAATCCCTCTGACCTTCTACCATGGAGGTCAGCTAAGCTCTGTGTGCTGGAATCTAGGATGGCTGCCAAGAGGGTAGCTCCAGGCCACTCCTGATGCAAATACTGCCCCTGTCCTTTTGAAGACCGACAGAGCGGGGCTCATGTGACTTGAGTGGGCAACAGAAGCCCCCCAGCTGATGTTTCAACTTTTGTATGTAACATCAAAAGCCTTCATTACCCTCTAAGCTTTAGTTGTTGATTTTTCTCAAACTACAAAACCAAGTTCGGCTGTTTTTCTCCAAGCTATTGTAGATTTGTTCTGTTGACATTCAGTTTAAACTTATTTATTTACAAGTTTTTGTGATGCCAGTTTTTAAATTGTGAGTGTTTTTCTATTTTCACATAATTTTTTAACTAAAGGTGCCCTGAAAACGACAAAATAACCATATGTATTATGAATATCAAGCTTTTTTTTAATATAGGCCTTTTGACTATAAAACTCAGAAAGCTGCTCATTTTGACATGTGCGTTTAATTGTTAACAATGCACATATTAGATATAAGAAATTCCACTGCGCAGTTTGGTTTTATAAAAAAATCAAAGACACGTGGGTTAAGCAAGTAACTACTTTCTGTGATCTCTCCTTAAATTGGACCTCAGGTATGTTTCTTTCGTTGCTTGCAGCCCTCATTTTATTGTGTAGTTTCTGTCGGTATCTGACTTGTTTTCTGTCCTCCATTTTTCCCCCCAGCAGCTTACAAAGTCTCTGCTGGCAGCGGCTTTTCTGGCCTCGTTCGGCAGCTCCATGCTCTATGGCTACAATTTGGCAGTCGTCAACTCTCCTTCACAGGTTTGTGTCACTACATCACAACATGCCACATCCTTAACATCATCATCACGATAATTGTCATTCCCACAACAGAGGATGCAATTTTTAACAATATTTGGGAATATTCTGAATGAAAGTTCACGACACACTCAAATGATAGTGAATGACTTTTAGATGCCATGGGCATAATAAAGATCAGATTGTATTTCATTGTCATGTGAGGTCATGTGGGTTTGTGTATCAAATCTTTAAGCTGCTGTGTGCCTCACCATGTCATAGATATTCATGTGTTTTTAGCCATCATGTGTTCTGTTCCCTCCATGTTTGATTTGCTGCAGCGCAGTGATTAAGCTGTGAACGACTCCTGCTTGGCCTTGGACCACCCTGCACTGAGCATGTGAGCTTCAGAGCTACATCTCATGCTAGTGTAGCGTACTCTTCTTAGAAGGGAGTTGCATGGAAAGAGCTACACCTTTAGACCCACTCAGGACATGATGAGTCAATTTCAAATTTCCTCATATCCAGCTTTCTCTTAGTCTTTCCTTAGTGGAGCAGAATGGAAATGACCCTGCTTATAGCTGTTTAAAGCAATTCTGTGCAGAATTTTTATGTGTATAAGGCATCTTTCAAATATTTCAGCACGTTTGTCTGTTGAAAGTGAAAACCCTTGGTGCACTCTGTGTTTTCACCATAGACTGTATATAAAAATGGATGGAGTCTCCATGACGTCACCCATAGGTTTCTGAAGAGCCGTTGTGAAGCCTCAGTTTGGTGGCTCTGGTCATCGCCATCTTGGCAGT